>JAGKTI010000681.1:77597-119217 GCA_018397915.1 Birgus latro | reverse complement strand
AAACTCATCACTCAAAACTCCATTCACTCTTACCTGGGTGCGAGCACCCACGTACATGGCCATAACCACCCTAACCAGCCACTCTTCCAACCCCAGCTTTCTCATTGCCCACTTCACCACCTCTCTAGGGACTCTGTCAAAGGCCTTTTCCAAATCAACAAAAACAAAATACAATTCCCTTTTCTTTCCAATATATTTTTCCTGAAGCTGTCGAACAATGAATATGGCATCAGTGGTCCCCCTGCCTGGCATAAACCCAAACTGCATCTCATTGATATTCACTCTTTCTCTAATCATACCTTCTAGAACTCTCTTCATTACTTTCATTATCTGATCTAAGAGCTTTATACCTCTGTAATTTCCCCTTTCCAGGGCATCACCCTTCCCTTTCTACACATTTACAATTACACTCTTCAGCCAATCATCTGGGACCACACACTCATATATAATCATATTTATCAGGTCAGTGACTAACCTCACCCCAATATCTCCTGAGGCCTTCAACATTTCAGCAGTCAACCCAGACACACCTGCCGCCTTCCCCACCTGCATCCTGCCTATTGCCTCACTCACAGTAGCAGCGTCAATCAAAGGCCAAGGCCCAAACACTGGGTCAGCTGGCTCCAAACCTTCCCTATCCCAATCAAACTCCTCATTCAACAACCGGCTATAATGCTTTCTCCATGCATCTTTAATATCCTCACTGTTCACCACTACCCTTCCTTCATCATTCTTCACACACTGCTCGCCTACAATGTCCCGATTATCTCTCTTCACCTGATTTGCCACCCTAAAAACCATATTTTTCCTTCCTTCATGATTTAGATTATCAAGTAAAAGTCTCTGTGACTCAGACTTCGCCCTGTATACCTCTCTTCTAGCCCTGCGCTTGGCAGCCAAGTACTCCTCCCTGTTACCACCCTTCTTCCATTCCCGGAAAAGCCTTCTTTTCTCCTTAACTGCAGCTTCTACACCCTCATCCCACCACCAAGTTACTTTATGTGTTGGTGGGCCTCTTGTCCAACCGCATATTGCATCGGTAACTCTCAAGAGGTTGTTCTTAAGGGCTCTATACTGTTCATTAACGTCTCTATCTACGGCTTCCTGTTCAGCCACCACTCTCCTCATCTCACTATAAAAGGCATCCCTTACTGATTGGTTTCCCAGCTTCCATATTTTCCTCCTAGGTACATATGTCCTCCTCCTCATCATTCGTTCCTTAAGCACCATGTCACAAATCAACAGTAGGGTTATGACTAAAAAACTTTTTTCAAAACTTTCATATTCCTGATGTTGCATTTGATGAACTTTTACCCATAGATCACTTTTATGAAGTTCATTTCATTGGATCATGAAAAAACTTCCCGCACCTAGCACCACATCACTTTTAAAAATACATGAGAATACAAAATACTATTTACAAAATAACGTAACAAGAAAAGAATTAACAAGTATCAAGAAATAACAAGGAAATATATACGAATGAATATTGCTAAAATATATTATTAAACAATAATTAAAATGAATAAAAAAACAAAGGTAAAATAGATAAAATTGTTTGATCAGTGGCCCTTTAGTGTTAAATCTGTGAACTCATTTCTATTGTTTACATTATAAGTGGGTCACGCTGACATTAACAGTGCACTGCATATTATTTGTAAGGGATCTCAATATTAGTTGTACTGTAATTGCTATTGTTGTTTTGTATTATTAAATTGTTGAATTTTAAAAGGACTGCATTTGTCGTCCATTGCAGCCAGACTGCTTTAGGACTTGCAACAAGCAGCTTAACCAAACCGATTTGATGTTTAAAACTGTGTAAATGTATACTGTATAGTTGTTCAAATCACATCATTCATACAATATTGCTTTCTTTGCAGTATTGCTGTGGAAAATTTGCTGTTGAGTGCTGCTTTTTGGAAATATGTTCTTGCAAAGTAAAATGTCAAAATCAGCAGTGGAACAGTATAATGATTTGCAAAATGCATATATGGGAACAGAAGTGATACCAGAGTATGAGAACCTTGGCTGGAGAGATGATTTTAAATTCCTTTTTGAGCTTTGTGAAGCATACAAGTTTTACAAAACGGAGGAAAAATAGCCTCACATCAAATGGCACAAGCTGCCATCACTTCACAGTGCCAGGTGGAACTCACGAGGAATTTTTGCACTTATTGCATTTTTCCTTCCTCCTAATTGGCGAGAACAGCTGGGGGTTACTTGCGATTTCATTGCAACTACATGGTCGCGGGCCTGGTTTTCTAACCAACACTATTCAGAGACTGATTATGAAGACCTGTTGTCAGCAATATCCAAAGTTAAGTGTCCCAAAGCTGTGAAATGCTTCTCTACTCACTGGAAAAAGGAACCATCAGTGTTTGATGTGCCTCGCTCCAACATAGTAGCGCTGTAAAGTTGATGGAGGAGGTTCGTTCTACTTGCAAAACAGACAAATATCTTAACAGCAAATTTATTAACACTAATACACAAATCTGAAAAAAAACTATTAAAAACACTACAAATGCTATATGTACTCATTTTCATGTATTCCTCATGTGTATTGTATGTAAAACTGACATGTTATAATAAAGAGTGTTTGAGAAGCTAGGTGTTTTAATGTGAAATATGAAACTGTCTTAGGTGCGGGAGGTTTTTTCAAGGTCGGGCAAAATCAAAGTCATTTTTGTGAGTTTTAGGTAAAAGTTCATCGTTTAGAACCCCAGGCTAATAAATTTGAGATTTGTCATAACCCTAATCAACAGTTTGTGCTGCTGCACACACTCCTCGCTTCCTATAACTTTAACATCCCTCACTAATCTCCTATCAACCCTCCTGACCAGAAAATAATCTATCTGACTACTATTTCCCCCAGACTCGTACGTAATCAATCTACTCACTCTTTTTCTAAAATGTGTGTTGCACACAATCATGTCCATAGCCTCCCCAAACTCGAGTATTCTTTTCCCTTCCGCATTCCTCACACCATATGCACATCCTTCATGGACTCCTTCATAACCTTGAGCTGCTTCACCAACATGACCATTTAAATCCCCTCCCAGAACCACTACCTCATCATCACCCATACCACTTACTACACGTATTAAATCATCCCAAAATCTATCCTTCTCTGCGTCATCCAATCCTACCTGCGGAGCATATGCTGATATAACTGAAACAATCACCCGTCCGATCAAAAATTTCACTACTATTATCCTATCACTTACTCTCATGACATTCATAATATACTCCACCCATTTCTCCGCAACCAACACACCCACACCCCCATATCCGTCAGTTCCCCCCTGCCAAAACAGCTTATAGTAGCAATCCTTCCCAGCAATCTTTCTGGCTGATCCACCCCTGTACCGGACTTCCTGCAAACAAGCCACATCCACCCACCTCCTACTAAATGCCTCAACAACTTCCCCCGCTCTTCCCCTCAATCTTCCCACATTCCACGAGCCCACCCTAAATGGCTGAGAAAAATGCCCAGGAACCAAAACAGACATGAGCAATAATTAGCAAATTACAAGAATGAACCTCGGAACAGGAGAGGAAGGTAAAAGACCTGAGAAATAGGTTAGAGAGCATCTGCTCACACAGTGTTGAGCAGGAGAGTAAGATGTCTGAATTAGAAGCAGGTAATGAAACAGCCACTAGTGAAATAAAACAGCTTAAATGGGAAAATAAGAGGCTGTAGGAGGAAAGGGACAAAAGGAAATGTAACTTTGACGAGTATGAATCTAAAACGAAGATGCACGAGGAGCATATCAAACAACATCGTAAGGGATGGAAAGTAACTCAGCAGCAAGATAAAATAAGTCTAAATGAATTTTAGAACTACAGAAAAAGGAAAACCAAGAAAAGGTGAAGAAGGAAATGGTGAAGGTACTAAAAGTAAAGAATCACTTGTCAGAGATGCAGCAAAGAAAAAATGTGTGATTATTTCAAGTTTGAAAGAAAAACCGATATCAGTGAGGTCAGAAGGAGAAAGGGAAGAACTGAGAAGGACGAAGGAAATATTGTCAATAGTTATGGAAGTTAAGGATGAAATCCAAGAGGAGATCGAAGAAGTGTTTAGGCTAGGATAATACGTGGAGGGAGCGGCAAGGCCACTCAAAATAAAATTTCAGTCTCAGGTCACAGTAACTGAAATAATCAACAAGACTTGGAAATTAGCAGATAAGGAAGGATTAAAAAATATCTGGATAAGGAGAGATACAAATGAGGAAGAGAGAGCTAAAATAAAGGAACTTGTAAAGGGAGTGAAGGAAAAAAACCACCAGAGAACGGAGGAAGAGAAGACAGAGTTCTGTTGGAGAGTTATAGATCAGAAATAGAGGAAGTAGTACTGAGGGAGAGAGGAGGACAGAATAAAAAACAGTGCAAAATGATTGAAAGTGACTTTGCTAATGTAGATGGTCTAATCTCAGCAAGGCTACAAATTGACAATTTCTTGAGGGTAAATGAGCCAGACATTATGTGCTTTGTAGGGACCAAGCTAAGAGGGAATGTTGAAATCCAAATGAGAGATGGGAAATACAAACAATGGAGAAGAGATTCTCGTAGAAAAAAAAATGGGAGGAGGAGTGATGATACCAGTGAAAAACAGCCTTAATGTGGATAGTGTGGAACTAGGAGAAGGTATGGCATAAACATGGTAATAGAAACCAGTGGGAAAGACAAGAAAAACATCACAGTAGCACATGTCCCCCCCAAGACAAGGGCATGGAATGAGGAGGAATATCAGGAGATATTGTCAGACATGGTTAGATACTTACAGAAAGTGCTTGAGAAAAGTAACAACATAATTCTGGTGGGGGACTTCAATTGTAATGAGGTAAATTTGGAGGAGTGGAATTCAGGAACAGTGAAAATTCATGGGGCAGTATACAGTACTATTAAATGTAGCTGTGGATAATGTAATGACCCAGTGGGTCAAAGATGAGATTTAGGGGGGATGGCATGCCAACAAGACTAGATTTAATTCAAATGAAAGAACCTGTGAAGTGAAGTGAAGCTTGGACCCTGTTGGAAGGACAGAAGTCAAGAGTGAGAGCAGTGGAAATGAGTTATTTAAGAGGAGCATGTGGAGTCACATGGAGAGACAGACTAACAAATGAGGAAGAGAATGAGCGTTGTGGTGTGGTTGTGGACATGATAGGAAGCATTAGGAGAAACACTTTAAGGTGGTTTGGGTATATGGAGAGGATGGAGAGTGAAAGACTAACGAGGATAGTGTATGTGAGTGGGATGGAGGGGACGAGAGGGAGGGGGAGGCCGAGGATGAGATGGAGGGATGGAGTGGAGAGGTACATGAGAGAGGCGGGTGTGAGTTGGGAGCGGGGTAGTGAAATGGCGGGGGACAGTGCGACATGGAGGCGATTTGTTTGTGGCCACCCTGTGTGGGATTGAGGCGTCTGGCAATAGATAGATAGATAGAAAGAACCTGTAGTGTGGGGGGCCAATGTATTTCTGTAGTTTTGAAATGCTAATTTTAGGAGAGTGGTTGGACTGTCATCTGGGGTGATTGAGCTTTGAGAAAAATGATGTTGCCCTTTTTTCTTAATAGATTCTCATACCTCTTTCTCAAATTTTACATTTTGTACTAATTTAGCATAATAAAATTCGCTTGCAATGCCAAGATGACTAGTTTTGTTAAATATACTTAATGGAAAGTCCTCTTTACATGTGTGATTATGTTTATTAATATTTTATGGATATCTTTAAACACTTATTGTATGATTTCTTTTGAAAAACTGTTAGAAATGGAACAAAATAATTTTGATTTTGCTGCTAAAAGTTAAAAAGACACTAGTCATTTTATTTCTGGCCTTGAAATTTGCAAAGTTTTACACTGCTGTGTTAACAGGCCCAGTAGGCCTACTATCATGTATTCAGACCTACCAAAATAATCAGTATGATAAAATGAAGACCAAATAACAACACAAAAAAGGAATCACTAATGAAACAAGGTTGATGGCACCGAAATAGTCCCAGCATCTTCTGCAAAAGTGAGTTTCAGTAACGTAATCAAGTGTAAGAACCTCCATCCTCCTCATCATTGTCGAACTCCACCAGATGCCCCTGGCTAATATTTCCACACACCTCTTCATCTGCTCCACGCAGACACATCTCAGAGCAGTTGAGATTCTGAGACCTGCAAGAACAGTGTGACATGCAATTGGTCTTCTTGGCAACCTCATTTGACTAGATGTGTAATGGTGGCAGAGGCTGGGGGATCCCATGTTGTAACTGGTACCACTTGACTGTCCTCTGCCTCCCATCCATACTCTGTTGGTGGTGGTAACTGTGGGTTAGGTTTCGTTTCGTTTTTGAAGGCTCCAACATGCTTGCATGCGTCGGCCTTGGTCACCTAATGGCGGCTCTCCACGCTGCTCGATCCCTGGCAGCCTCCCTGTTCAGTCCCTTAACCCTTAAGTCACACTTAATGACCTCGTCCCATGTCTTTCTCGGCCTACCCCTCCCAACCCCTCCCCCAATATTAACACCTCTCACCCTCTGTACCGAATTATCATTCCCCATCCTCTCCACATGTCCAAACCACCTCAGCCTACATCTCCTCATCACAACACCAATACACTCCAGTCCCATCCTACCTCTCAACTCTTCCATCGTAAACCCAGCCCCCCCAGGCCTTGCACGCAGGGGCGCACTGCACATCCACCTAATCATTGTCATTTCTGTACATTTAAACCTGTGAATATCCTCTTCCTTTACTGCCCAGGTCTCACTACCAAACAGCATCACACTCCTAACACATGCTGCATACAAAGACCCCTTAGCACGTAAGGAGAGTCCTCTCAATGTCAGGAGAGGCAACAGCTCCCTGAACTTCTTCCAATCACTTCTCACCCTAGCAACCGAGCTAACTCCAGCCCCACCTCCGGCACATAACATGTCTCCCAAATAACNTTATCACAAACACTACACAAGATGGAATTACTTCCCACACCCTTGTGGCAAACTGCACATGGCCACTCTCCCTCTCCTCTGATTGTACCGCCACCAACCCTAGATATCATCACTTTTGTTTTATCTGCATTTACCCTTAAGCCCTTGTACCCCATACCATCTCTCCACTTCTTAAATCTTTCCTCCGCCTCCTTTTCATTCTCTGCAATCAACACCAAATCATCAGCATACAACATCTCCCATGGGAGTCTATCTCTGAAGTCACGTGAGAGGGCTTCAAGCACCATGATAAACAACAAGGGACTCAAAACTGACCCCTGATGCACACCAACATTCACGGAAAACTCATCACTCAAAGCTCCATTCACTATTACCTGGGTGCGAGCACCCATGTACATGGCCATAACCACCCTAACCAGCCACTCTTCCAACCCTAGCTTTCTCATTGCCCACTTCACCACCTCTCTAGGGTCTCTGTCAAAGGCCTTTTCCAAATCAACAAAAACAAAATACAATTCCCTTTTCTTTCCAATATATTTTTCCTGAAGCTGTCGAACAATGAATATGGCATCAGTGGTCCCCCTGCCTGGCATAAACCCAAACTGCATCTCATTGATATTCACTCTTTCTCTAATCATACCTTCTAGAACTCTCTCCATTACTTTCATTATCTGATCTAAGAGCTTTATATTTTGTAATTTCCCCTTTCCAGTGCATCACCCTTTCCTTTGTACACATTTACAGTTACACTCCTCAGCCAATCATCTGGGACCACACACTCATATATAATCCTATTTATCAGGTCAGTGACTTACCTCACCCCAGTATCTCCTGAGGCCTTCAATATTTCAGCAGTCAACCCAGACACACCTGCCACCTTCCCCACCCGCATCCTGCCTATTGCCTGACTCACAGTAGCAGCGTCAATCAAAGGCCAAGGGCCAAACACTGGATCAGCTGGCTCCAAACCTTCTCTATCCCAATCAAACTCCTCATTCAACAACCGGCTATAATGCTCTCTCCATGCATCTTTAATATCCTCACTGTTCACCACTACCCTTCCATCATCATTCTTCACACACTGCTCACCTACAATGTCCCGATTATCCCTCTTCACCTGATTTGCCTCCCTAAAAATCATATTTTTCCTTTTTCCATGATTTAGATTATCAAGTAAAAGTCTCTGTGACTCAGACTTCGCCCTGTATACCTCTCTTCTAGCCCTGCGCTTGGCAGCCAAGTACTCCTCCCTGTTACCACCCTTCTTCCATTCCCGGAAAAGCCTTCTTTTCTCCTTAACTGCAGCTTCTACACCCTCATCCCACCACCAAGTTACTTTATGTGTTGGTGGGCCTCTTGTCCAACTGCATATTGTATCGGTAACTCTCAAGAGGTTGTTCTTAAGGGCTCTATACTGTTCATTAACGCCTCTATCTACGGCTTCCTGTTCAGCCACCATTCTCCTCATCTCACTATAAAAGGCATCCCTTACTGATTGGTTTCCTAGCTTCCATATTTTCCTCCTAGGTACATATGTCCTCCTTCTCATCACTCGTTCCTTAAGCACCATGTCACAAATCAACAGTTTGTGCTGCTGCCCACACTCCTCGGTTCCTATAACTTTAACATCCCTCACTAATCTCCTATCAACCCTCCTGACCAGAACATAATCTATCTGACTACTATTTCCCCTGGACTCATACGTATTCAACCGGCTGATTCTTTTCCTAAAATGTGTGTTGCACACAAACATGTCCATAGCCTCCCCAAACTCGAGTATTCTTTCCCCTTCTGCGTTCCTCACACCATACGCACATCCTCCATGGACTCCTTCATATCTTTGAGCTGCTTCACCCACATGACCATAAAAATCCCCTCCCAGAACCACTACCTCATCATCACCCATACCACTCACTACACGTATTAAATCATCCCAAAATCTACCCTTCTCTGCGTCATCGAATCCCACCTGTGGAGCATATGCCGATATAACTGAAACCAATTTCTGCCCGATCAAAATTTTCACTACTAATATCCTATCACTTACTCTCATAACATTCATGACATATTCCACCCATTTCTCTGCAACCAACACACCTACACCCCCATATCCGTCAGTTCCCTCTTGCCAAAACAACTTATAGTAGCAATCCTTCCCAACAATCTTTCTGGCTGATCCACCCCTGTACCGGACTTCCTGCAAACATGCCACATCCACCCACCTTCTACTGGATGCCTCAACGACTTCCCTGCTCTTCCTCTCAAACTTCCCACTTTCCACGAACCCACCCTAAACCCCCTGGGTAATTTGCTGTCCTCAGGCTTGCTTTGGTGCTTGTTTTTGTAGTTCATAGTCGGTAAGATAAAGGGGGGTAAACATTCCAAAGGCCCGACCCATTGCACAGACCCAGGTCCAGGCAATGGATCTGGGACCCCTAGCCCACCAGCTTACCAGTGGCTGTGGTAGTGGCCTCGGGGCACCCTGCCAGGACAGCTGCAGGGACACCCTCCAAGCGTAGCTTGGCACTGCAACTGCCCCGCCATTATACACCCAATGATAGGGCAGCCTCCTGGTGCGCTACTCCCAGGTTCGGGCCCCTCTCTATTGAGCGGAAGCGGCAGCCTGGGAACCGCAATGCCCTGTACCCTCTAGCACAGGTTCGAGCCCCATCTCGCCCCGGACCTTATCCCATATCATAGCCTGGAAATATGCACGAATCAAGGCTTCATGTAAGGCTCCCCATGTTGGTGGCAGATTCTGGCCTTCCAGCTGTTTCTTGGTGAATAACTTCCACCTGAGATCACTGACATCTACCAGATTAGTACCAGGTTCATACAGTTGGCAAACAAAGGCATCAGTGCTTTTTTCTGTGTCAGGACTCGGCTTTTCTGTAGTTCCCAGAGCACCAAATGCAGATACTACCTCCACATGACACCCATTTAGTGCTTGCCAACAGGTCTACTTTCCCTTGCTTTGCAAAGTGGCCTGTCTGGTCAGCTCCAGAGAAGGCATGGAACCCTGGTAAGGCTTAAGCCATCCCCTTACCAAGTGCATGTACTACTGGTCTAATTGAGATCAGTCACTTCTTCTACCCCACACCGGTGATAAAGTTGTTGTCCCTGCATAGCTGATGGTACCGTCAAATTGCAAGAACAAAAGCATCAGTGTCAGGGGACTCAATGCAGAGTTGTGTTACCCCTCTTCGAACAGCATCCAGACTGTGCAGAATTATCCGCAAGTCAGCCTCTTCTTGTGAGCTGTGGAGATGTTGTACTTCCATGCAATTTGAGTGGACATTCTGCCTTGAATTGACAATGAAAATTTTGGATTTTCCCTGAATGTGCTGGAGGGCTTTCTTTGCGAGGTAGACAGTCAGCTCATCTTTGGTGCTGGTACTTGATAAAAACTGTTTACCTGACACCTTCCCTACTGGTGTGCTGTCTTCCACACGGTAAGTAGTTGGGAGCTCTCCACCCTGGCGTCTCTCCTGTGTGGCCTCCTTCAGTGAAGGTGGGAGATCACAATGGTCAAACACTACATGGATCTCATTGTACTCCTTGGTCTTGCGGTCCACTGTGGTTGTAAAATGGTCTGCCCACTGGGTACATGTCTTGATCCATGGTGGCTTTCCCATTCCCTGTACTACTGCCATTCCATATATGACAGTTACCCTCTTGGTTGGCAGGGGACAACCATCTGTTATAGGATTCTGTGGTTGCTGTTTAACTTCACCATAGTCATCACCAGCTCTCTTCTGGTTGGGCAACTCCTTGAGTATGATCTTGAGCTTGCTCTTGTCTGTGCATGACAGAAGGTTGCCAGTCACAGTGAAGAGGGCACGTGGTTGAGCGGTGAACTCATTCAGGCCAATGGCTTCTTTCAGGTTGATCTCTGACCGTGATCGAGCAACAATCAGCATGCGAGTAAGCAGTGACCTGTCATCTTTCAGTTCCACTACCTAGTCAGCCAGCTTGTGCTTCACCACTTGCCTTGCACTCTTCCACATCTTCAGTTGAACCTTCTTCATTCTGATCCAGATACTGACTTCATTTTTGTTAATACGTTGTTTCACGAAAGCAACATACTTCAGCTGGCCAATCTCTTAGGCTGCAGATATCTTTCTGCATGTGGGGTGGCATTATGACCTTTGTGTTATTCTTATAACAACTCCAGTAAATATCATGTACAAAGTAAGCAGATAAATTCCTCAGCACTAGCCCGTGGAGCAATTACTGAAAATAATTGAAGTGAATGAACTAATGAAGACGCTTATTCTCAGAGCACAGATTTTAGCATTTTACATTTTGAGGATAGGTATATGTAAGATTTACTGGCATAATTTTCTGAAAGAGAAGTAGTTCTGTCTATCTGTCTGTCGCCAGATGCCGCCTTAATCCTGTAAGGGGTGACCACAAACAAATTGCCTCCATGTCACTCTCTCCCCAGCCATTTCACTGCCCTGCTCCCAGCTCACACCCCCCTCTATCATATACCTTTCCACTCCATCCCTTCATCTCATCCTTGGGCTCCCCCTCCCTTTCCCCCCCCTCCACCTCACTCACATACACTCTCCTCTTTGTTATTCTTATAACAACTCCAGTAAATATCATGTACAAAGTAAGCAGATAAATTCCTCAGCACTAGCCCGTGCATCAATTACTGAAAATAATTGGAATGAATGAATGAACTAATGAAGATGCTTGTTCTCAGAGTACAGATTTTAGCATTTTACATTTGCAAGATAGGTATATGTACTAAGGAGATTTACTGGCATAATTTTCTGAAAGAGAAGAAGTTCTGTCTATCTATCTATCGCCAGACACCTTAATCCCGTAAGGGGTGGCCACAAACAAATCGCCTCCATGTCACACTCTCCCCAGCCATTTCGCTGCCCTGCTTCCAGCTCACACCCCCCTCTCTCATATACCTTTCCACTCCATCCCTCCATCTCATCCTTGGCCTCCCCCTCCCTCTCCCTCCCTCCACCTCACTCACATAGACCCTCTTCGTCAGTCTTTCACTCTCCATCCTCTCCACATGGCCAAACCACCTTAATGTGTTTCTCCTAATGCTTCCTACCACATCCACATCCACACCACAATGCTCCTTCACTTCCTCATTTGTCAGTCTGTCTCTCCATGTGACTCCACATGCTTCTTTCAAATCATTCATTTCCAATGCTCTCACTCCTGACTTCTGTCCCTCCAACAGGGCCCAAGCTTCACTTCCATATGTTAGAGTTGGTATCACAATACTGTCATGTAGCAGCTTTTTCACTTCCATGCTCACTTCCATTTCCTATCACTGCTTTCAAGAAACCAACAACCTTTCATCCCTGCTGCATCCTAACTTCACCCTCTAAACTTCCATCCTTACTCATCACACTACCCAAGTACTGGAATGCACTCACATTCTCCATATCCTCCTCATCCAGTCTCACTGTACACCCACTGACTTCACCTCTCTCTAAGACCATCACACTACTCTTCCCTACATTCACCTTTTGATTCCGTTTCTTACACACTCTCCCAAACTCATCGTGCAACTCCCCTACGTCTTCACTTACCAACACAGTATCATCTGCAAACAACAGTACAGGGAGTTTCCAAACACTGCCCTCTCTCACTAGGGCTGCCCCAACATCCACTGCCCTACCTTGTACCTCTTTTATAACCCCATCCATATACAGATTGAACAACCATGGAGACATGACACATCCCTGTTTCAATCCAACCTTCAAATGAAAAAATTCACTCAGTTCACCATCCACACACACTGCAGCCTTTGCACCCTCATACATACACTTCACGGCCTTCAACAATTTCCCATCTACTCCATATATTCTTGATACTTTGCACAATCCTTGTCTATCCACCCTGTCATATGCTTCCTCCTGATCCATGAAGTCTGCATACAACTTCTTTCCCTTCTCTAGAAACTTTTCCACTAAAGATCTAAGAATGAATATCTGATCTACACAACCTCCTCCCTTCCTAGAACCTCCCTGTTCTTCTCCAACTAATTTCTGTGTTTATTTCCCTAACTCTGTCAATAAGTTCCTACTATATACTTTTCCTATTACACTGGAAAGGCAAATGCCCCTGTGATTACCACACACTTCTTTTTCCCCTTTTCCTTTGTACGTGGGAATAATTATACCTGACTTTCAGTCCTTCAGGACTCTACCTTCCTTCCAGGCCAATCTGCACACCTTCCACATCCATTCTATTACTATCTCTCCCCCATACTTTAGCATTTCACCACACACTCCATCAATTCCTGGAGCTTTCCCCATTTTAACTTCTTCAATGCTTCCACTACTTCCATCCTACTGATTTCTTCCTCTCCTCCACACACCCCTTCTTCTCCCAGCCATTCCCCAGCTTGTTCTTGCATTACTTTCATTCTCTATGTTCAACAATTCATTAAAGTGTTCTGTCCATCTGTTGACTTTTTCTCCCTTCTTCACTAGTAATCTACCATTTTTATCTTTCACTCCCCAACTAACTTCTTTGGCACCCTGTCTAACTCTCTTCACCTCTTTCCAGAACATTTTCTTGCATTCCCTCCACTTTGCACTCAAATTCTTCTTCCACTTTCTTCTTACTCTCTCTTACTAATCTTTTCACCTCTCTCCTCCTCTCTACATATAACTCTCTCTTCCGTCTCCCCACCTCTTCGATGCCCCTGTTCCTCATCCACTCACTATATGCTTTCTTCTTTTGTGCCACAGCCTATCAGTCCACCATTCTGTTCCCTGCACCCCCTTTCGTCTTCCCTTTACCCTACATACCACCTCACATGCTGCACAGGTTTCTTCTGTGAATATCTTGCACACACCTTCCACATCCCGCATCTGCTCCAGTCTCTATTTACCCAGTCAGTCCTCCACTTCCCTTTTATATTCTGCCTTTTTTTTTTTCCATCCTCTTGTAACTTTTCTACCCTCCTTGTAAGAACTACTTCTTCCTGTCCTTTGCTTCTTCTCTTTCTCCATTTTGTTTGGACTTTGATTTTGACCACCACCAAATGGTGGCCTGAAAGTCCACTCCCCCAGCTTCTATATACTCTTGCATCCATTTCACACCTTCTCATCCTTTCATCCACACACACATAATCAATTATTGCCTTCTGTTCATTCAGTTCACCATCCACCCTTCTAATCACTCGCCACATATACCTATGGATCATTTTGTGCCTGAAGAGGGTATTAGCTATCATCAACCCCCTCCTGGCACAAATATCCACTAAAGCACTACCATTCTCATCCATCTCTGCAGGCACACCCCACTCACCAACCGCTCCATCCACCTTCACATTCCGTACTTTTCCATTCATATCTCCAATCAAAAACACCCTCTCATTCTTTTCAAACTTTTCCGAGCACAAATCCACATTTGTCCAAAACTCTTCTCTTTCTCTCCTTGTTTGATCTTGCGTTGCCACGTACATGCGCACAATCACCCACGTTTTTAGTCCAACTTTCACTCTTACCCACACAATCCATACTCTCTTATATTCTCCTTCCATCTGTTACTCACAACAATACACACATCTTCTTTTGCCCTCTCATTCTCACCTACTCCCTCAAATATACCCCATCCATTCTCCCATTCTCTTACACTTTCACCTCTCTATTTCAGTTAATCCACATACATCCACTTTTGCACCCTCAAGCACCTGTACAATCTCTCTTTCACCTCATCATTTATACCCCTTACATTACAGCCTATAATACTTCACAATATCATATTAACCCGCCCAGTCCCTCCGACGTATGATGCATGTCACAACTTTTTTTCACGCTGAGACCCACTGATGTGCATCGTACGTCAGTCAATTGCAAGGTTCGTCGTTTGCACATTTTTCAAGATTCGCAGGTGATTTTTGGTAGGCATATATGAGAGACCTTCCTCTACCCTCAGCCAGGCGGCAACAATGCCTGATCCTGTTCAAACCCCCCCCCCCCCCCCCTTCTCGCAACTCACCTGTTGGCCAATAGAGACACATAGCACCACGGTCTCTCTGACAACAAAATTCAAGGCGAAAGTGATTCCTGATGTGGAGGACAAAGATTATGTGGCACCAGAGTTAGTAATGAACAGAAGTAATGAAGAGGTAACATCGCCAAGTTAGGTGCAATATGTTGATGTATTTGGTAAGGGAACAACACTTATATCGCCTATATTATTGTGTGAAAAGCAATATACTCTTTTACTACATAAAAATTCGTACCAAATAAATAAATATCTACGAGACTGTGTGGTTTTGCTTTTTTACCTCGCTATGGGATTGTATTTTATGGAGCCCGGCAAGATAAAAAATGGTAGTCAGGTGAGGGATCTCTTACCTGTTTAGAATATTTTTCACTTCAGGTGAACGCTTTCTTGCTGAATTTTCGATGTTTCTCACCAAAAGCGAAGGTTTGAGCAAATGAAAGACAAGTTGAAAATCGGTTGGGTTCTGGGGGTGTGTTGGGTAAAAAAGCGGTCGGGACTGGGCAGGTTAAGTAGCTGGATACCTGTTGCATGTTAGTTCATTGTATATCTGTGTCATCAAAACCCAGGGCACTACTAGTGAAAATGCCAAAATTGTGGCCATATTTCTGCTGTTGACCTACGATTAATGTCACTAAAACAAAAAGAAAAAATGGAGACATGTTTATTTGACTTCCTTGGAACCCAAAGCATAGAGATATAGCAATCTCCAAAAATTAACATGCGAAAACCATGGACACCAAACTTTGATACACTGGCCCCCACTTCTGGTGCAATTGAATCTCTGAAATACAGTATGTCGTATAGGAAAAAATGATCATGTAGTGTAGTGATAGAATTCCAAACAATAGAAGGAAATGGGGAGACGAGACAAACTATACAGGCATGGAAGATAAAGTTTTGGGAAGTCAAACTTTACAAGATTGAGAAAATTTTTCGAAGAAGAGGATTGGGAAGAATTCTGGGAAACGAGAGATACAGAGGAAGTAGGATGTCTTTTTAGACTTATAATACGGGTGTGGAAAAGTATGTGTCAAAAGTTAGTGGGAAAGAGAACTGGAGAAATGACTGGTTCAACAAAAGGTGTAAGATAGCAAAAAAAGGAAGGGATAAGGCTTAGAAAAAATGGAAAAAGAGAAATAATGATAGAACAAAGGAAGAATATAAAAGAACTGGAAGTGAATATACGAGAATGTGTAGAGAGAAGAAACTTCCAAAAAGGTATAGTTGACAAATGTAAGGAAAAACCTATATTGTTTTAGACGTTTGTTAATGGTAAATTGAAACAAAAGGAATCAATAAACTGAAAGTAGAAGGAAATGTCCATAAAGATGCAGTTATGCTAGCTGAAATAATGAACAAATGCTTCCAACCAATCTCAAGTAGAGAAGGTGATTTTGTGGAGGAGGAGGGAGTGACTAGATATTTAGTATCAAATGATGTAAATGTTGAAGTGCAAGAAGTATACAAATTACTGGAAACTCAAGGTGTGAGGAAGGCTCCAGGACCAGACGGGATCTCTAATTGGATACTAAAGGAATGTAGAGAACAAATGGTGGACAAGATTCACGGTTTAATTGTGTGTTCAATGGAAGAAGGGAAGGTGCCTCGAGAGTGGAAGAGGGCCAGTGTTGTACCACTTTATAAGGGATGGAACAAGAAAGTACCCCTGAATTTCAGACCAGTGTCCCTGACCAGCCTGGTTGCAAAACTGTGCAAAGGAATCTTGAAAGACAGCTGGATAAAATATCTGGAGAAGATGGACATTTTGACAGAAAGTCAGTTTGGATTCAGAAGTGGAAGGTCGTGTGTTTCCAGCTCATTGAGCTTCTACTGAAGGGCGATAGACATGCTACAGGAGAAAGATAGTTGGGTGGATTGTGTGTATTTAGATTTGGAGAAAGCCTTTGACAAGGTACCCCACAAGCAAGAAATGTGGAAATTAGAACACATAGGAGGACTGAAAGGGAACCTCTTAGAGTGGATGAGAGACCTCTTGAAAGACAGAGAAATGAGGACAGTAATAAAAGACAGGATGTCTGGCTGGAGTGAAGTAATAGGTGGAGTCCCACAGGGCTCGGTGTTAGCGCCCATAATATTCCTGATTTACGTAAACGATATGGTAGGTGGAATGAACAGTTATGCAAGTCTGTTTGCTGATGATGCAAAGAACATGAAGAGAGTAGAAGTTGATGAAGACTGTAAAATACTACAGGAGGACCTGGATAGGATTCATGATTGGAGCTGGATGTGGGAAATGAATTCAGCGCAGGAAAATTTAAAATATTGGATATGGATAAAAGTACCAAGAGTTCATCACAGAATTATTGTGGGTAATGAATCAGTCACAAAAGTGAGAGACGAGAAAGACTTGTGAGTGCTGGTCCAGGATAATTTGTCACCTGAAAAATACATTAACAAGATAGTTAGAGAGACATATAATCTCATGATTAACATAATAGTAGCATTTCATTATATAGATTAGATGATGAAAAAATTTATAGTGGCAATGATCTGCCCCAGGTTGGAATATGCAGCAGTAGTGTGGTCCCCATATAAAAGAAAGATCTAAACAAGATCGAGAGAATACAAAGAACAGCAACCAAGATGGTCCATAGAATGACAGATCTGTTGTACAGGGAGAGGCTGGAAAAACTAGGCCTGCCTTTCTTAGAAGAAAAGAGAGAGAGGGGTGACATGATTTCATTCTTCAGGGCCGGGATGGGAGTAGAAAAAATTGACAGAGAAGATCTGTTTGTATGGGATGGGAGAGTAACAAGAGGACACAGAACGAAACCAAAGAAGCCAAGTTGCTTGAAGAATATCAAGAAATATAGTTTTGCTTATACAGCAGATGCATACACCTGTGGAATAGCCTGGACTAAGAGATCGTCCAGTCCAAAAATTTGAATGAGTTCTAAGTAAAATTTGACTTATCGAGAAACAGAGACAGTACCCAACAAGCGTAGCTCATTTCCTGTATATCACAACTAGGTAAATACAGCATCCCAAAGGCTTTCGATCGAGTCTGGCATAATCTTTAATTTCCAAACTGCCCTCCTACGGTTTCTGTCCTTCTATCTGTGCCTTCATCTCTAGCTTCCTTTCTGGTCGTTCTATAACCGCTGTCGTAGACGGCCATCGTTTTTCTCCTAGACCTGTCAACAGTGGTGTTCCTTAGGGCTCTGTCCTCTCACCAACTCTCTTCCTTTTATTCATCAATGACCTTCTAAGCTGTACATCTAACCCTATTCACTCATATGCTGATGATTCCACCCTTCACCTTTCCATTTGGTTTCCACAGTGCCCATCTCAGCAGTTACTTCAACAAAAAAGGGATGAGGCTATGGCACACCTAATGTCTGACTTGGCTCGTATCTCTGATTGGGGTAAAAATAATCTTGTTATTTTTAATGCATCAAAAACTCAGTTCTTACATTTATCAACCTGACAAAATCTTCCTCAGGATTACCCACTAATGTTTAATAATGTCAAGCTCAGTCCTACATCATCCTTGAATATGCTTGAGGTTTCATTCTCTCGGCATTTGTCTTGGAAAGAACATATTACATCTCTTGTGAAATCTGCTTCCAAGAGATTAGGTGTGCTAAGCCGATTCCGAACTTTCTTTACCCCTGCACAGTTGTTGACCTTGTACACGGGTTTTATTCGCCCGTGTATGGAGTACAACTCTTATGTGTGGGGAGGCTCCCCACATGCAGCTCTTCTCAATAGGGTGGAGTCAAAGGCTTTTCGTCTCATTAACTCTCCTCTTCTTACTGATTCCCTTCAGCCTTTGTCTCTTCACCGCACTGTTGCACCTTTATCTCTCTTCTTTCGCTACTTCAGCAGTCACTGTTCCTCTGAACTGTCTGCTTGCATCCCTCCACCTCTACAACGGGCACGTAGTACCTGTCCAGCAACAAACTCTCATCCCTTCTATGACCAATTCTCTAATGCAAGAATTAACCGTTACTCCCAGTCATTCATTTATGCAACTGGTGAACTCTGGAACTGTCTTCCTCTGTCTGTATTTCCTACTTCCTATGATCACCAGTCTTTCAAACGCAGTGTGTCCAGGCATCTCGAAATGAATGGATCTTGAATTTGGCTGTCTTTTGCATAGTTTTTGCTTTTTCTTGGAGGGAACAGTATGTGGGCTCATGGCCTTTGGTTCCTTCTTCCTTGCATTAAAAAAAAAATAAATAAATAAGTAAATACACTGACCTACGAGCACAAGGGCCCTTTTTGCTTGCCCAGCCAAATGTCACAGCGTGGCAGAAAAACTGGATCCCTGTACATCATGGGCCGAAAGAGTGGGAGTAATCTGGACAGCATTGCAACTTTGACCATTCGGTAAGGGGGCAGGTGGCCATATGTGGCTGGGAGTTTCCAACTATTCCAGGCAGGTGAGAAATTTCGACCATTCAGTAGGGAGCCTGACAGCCATTCTCACTTAACGTGTGGGTTACGCTTTGTCTTTGTCACGCGCTGCCGGAATGTTACCAGTGATTGGGTTGGCCAGGGGATTTCTGCCATTCGTTATGGAGCCAGACAGCCTTGTTTGCTCTGCTTGTGGGTTACGGTTTAGTACTCGCGCATGGACAGAGAGGCCGGTGAGCCACCCAACAAATTTTTTTTACTTTGTAGATCGGCCGGCCCCCAAAACCGGAACTTTTATGTCTGGTTACGGACAAATAAATCCAGATACAGACCTAATAGAGCCAAGGCCTAATGTCCATATACAGAACATGACTGAATATGGAGTGTCCAGATAATTGAGGGATTACTTAGTATAATTTTATTAAGAAAATTCCGTTCCCAGAACCACCAACTTACTGGACAAAGCCCAGCAAAACAAGCGCGTCCGAGTGCCAATACGGGAAACACACCCCTCACCAGCATCCGTAATCATTCCAGTATGGTGTTGTGACTCCTGATCCATTGCCTGGGTCGTTTCTCTCGCCCAACCCAGCCTTCACGTGATCATGGACCTATCATCATCATCATACTGTACACTACTATCCTCACCTTTATCTTTATGTGTGCATATTTTATTACTAAGTCAGTACTGTATGTATCACTGTTAGCAAGTACACAGTATTGCATTTAATTGGGGGTATTAATTATTGGTTCAGACTGCTGTGTGTAACATTGAGAGTTAGCATAGTTTGCTAGGTTTGGGTGCACATTGTCCGGGACTCGGCTTAACAGTTCCCTTTAAGGATTTAGCAGAAAGTACTTTCAGCTACTGGAAAAGTTTTCCTTTTATTGAGCCTTGGTTACAGAACTCAATTTAGCGGAAAATTTGAGATAACAAAGTGGGGGTTGGCTGAATTAGTCCGGTAAATTAGGCTTCTACTGTACTGTACTTAAGTCAGAGTCAGAGTCATACTTGTTAAATTTCTGGAGTCGGAGTCAGAGTTGGGAAATATCATCACCAACTCCACAACCCAGATTGAAAGAAGAGATAGTGTTCCAATAAATATTATGTAATTACTGTAGGGAGTGGTTTGATACGTTCTGTTAATAACATAATATAGTACATAATTATGATACAAATGCTGGGAAAGTCAGGCTGGTGTGCATAAGAAACAAAAGTATCGCTGTTTTAGCTTACTGTAAGCGTTTGTGAAGTCTTAGTATGACATACGTGGTATTTTAAACTGTTACAATGAGTTGTGTGGACATTAAAGCATTATGTACATAATTCATGGCAGTCATGCAGTTGGGATTGTCTGTGTACTGGGACTGTTAGTTACCCCTTATCACCTAAACACTGGGCAGTCGACAGCCTGCTTGCTCCCTCAGTACGGTAATTTTCCCAAAATAGTTACACTTGAAACCTTCATTTCTCAGAAACAACAGCAGTTAGGGAAATGAATTAAAGACCATGTTACACAACAACTCTTCATCTTGCGAATGAAACCATCCTGAGGTCTCTAGGTGGTCCCGTTGATGAGTAGCGAGCTGTGGAAGAGGTGTAACTTTCAGTGGATAGTGGGGGTTGCATCTGAGCTGTGCTAATGGTCACAACTTGGGTCTCGTGGCGCGTGGTCTGGTCTTTGGCAGCACTGACTGGGCAAGCACTGAGGAGTGTTTGAAACACTGCCCAACTCTACGTCCACCTTCATACACAGTCTCCTTCATTTTGGTACTCAGAGGTATGGTTTTGAATCGTCACCCAGTACATGTGGCTTGTCTTTGGTTTTCTGGCTGCAACAGACTGACACTTTGCCGTGTTGGTGTGTGGGAGAACTCTTACAGAGGCAATAAAAAGTGCCGAAAGAAATAATTACTCATTTCCCCATAATTTTCAACCAACTTTGTACGTTCTTTTTCCATTAGTACTTTATTTCTTCTGCAGGTAACACACACTAATACATTGAAAATCTTATTCCTAATTTACGATACACCATGAGGTAGACACTTGTACTGCACTTTATTTTCTTAGGCATTTTCATTGGGCATAGGACTAATACTTACCTTACAACTTATGTTTTATAGCATTAATTCTACTTGTACTTGATATCACATTTACAGCACATATCACTTAGAGTACTTTTTATAATACGAACAAAGGCCATGAAATATACAAAAGTTATACCCAAGAAAGCAAATTTCTTCAGGTGCTACTTGGGGTTCTCTCTCCTTCGTTGCTAGGGTAGCTATAAATATTTACATTACAGATCAACATTGCACTTATGTTAAAACTTATAAATTACAAAGAAACACAGCACTGGCACAACATTCTCTGCTGTTTACAATCTTCCACACACCTGTGCTCAGTAGTCTTGGTGTTAGTGATAGTCAAAGAAGCACTTGGGGCAAAGTGTGACCTTGCACTCATTGCACTGATAAGATTCCTTACATGCTTGGTCCTGATGTTTGGTTTTTGTGCAGACATGGGACCTCCTGTAGGCCTTGCGGCCTGCAGGAGTTCTGCCCGGGTGCGCTAGATGATAATGTGAGAGATAACTTGAATTCACCAACCTGTCAGCCGTCGGAACTTGATACATTGTCCTTCGTGCACATGCTGGCTGAACAGTTGCATACTTTGCAAGGAGCTGCCTCACCAGTTTTCTCTCATACCCGGGTAGAGAAATACTTTTCCAACGACCTCATTATAAAGAATGTAACAATTCAGAATTCCAGTATCAAGAAGGTGTAAGAATGCCTTCTTGTACCAGTGGCAGGATTTGCAGAGAGTTTATCTCACTTACCTGCGTGTCGGACTCGTCAGCAAGCTGCATATTGGTGTTATAATATTTGACAGCATCCAGCTTCAATGTGGGTTTCCTGGTCTGCCTTGCCTTGGTCCTGCAAAACCCTCTTGTGAACTGTGGTCAACATATTGACCTTCCACCTATCATGCTAGTGAATGGCCAACATGTTACCACACTTCCAGGTAAGCAAGGCGCCTTTCTTGGTCTTCTCGAGGAAGGATGGAAGATTCCGCTTACTGACACAGATGGTTCCGCTGGTCCCAGTTCCATGCTCAAGCAAATACATTGTCAATGCTGGGGATGTGTAAAAATTGTCCGTGTACAGAATGTGGTTCCTGTGGAAGTATCTGCCCATCAGCACTTTCACCACCGCAGCAGAAAAGCCATTGGGATCATCACAGGGAATGTCCACATGTGTAGCAGATTAGGCAATCATATCAAGCACATATCCAATCACATTCACAGTGGACAAAGAACTTTAGTCCAAATTGGTGACATTTGGAGGGCACATGCTGAATAAATGTCAGACAATCCAAGAATAGGGCAAGCGACTCATTGATCACAGCCTTCTGCAGTGGCTGGAAAAGCCTCAGAAATTATTCCATGAGCATCGTAGTAAGGATGTTCCTAATCTTCTACTGCCTGCCATTGAGTGGCGCGCCATAATTCTTGCTGAAGCGGAAAAACTTCTGGATGGCAAGGTATCTATCACGTCTCATGTGTTTCCCGAAGACGGGGGTGTGAACGATTCCACCTGCTGCCTAATAGTCATGGAGTGCATGTGTTTTCACGTGCACCATAATCATCGTAAGGGTAAGCCACACATACATTTACGCCACCTCCACTAACTCCCACTCCTCATTTTCAAGCTCTTTCTCACAGATCTGTCCAGCTAGTGTACAAAGATAGCCTGGTGAAAGTTTATTTCATCCACCAGGAACTATTGTGGTGGTAAATATGGCCTTGAAAAAGGACAGGATTGATGGTGTTCCTGCCCCAAGGTGCTCACTCTGTACGCTAGCCCCTGTCGCACCAAAGGCAGGTGTTGCTGGCTCAAAACCCATGCCCTCCTCCCACACAAGAGTGTCAAGCCTGCCGATGCCGGGGGTGCCACGAGCACGGCCACAGACAGGGAGAGGGGGGACTTCCTGGGGTGATGCTGGCATGCCATACTGACAGTGTGTTGCTACAAACCTTGATTTCCCCATGTTAGAAGGTCCAGGCATTGAGGAAATGGCTCTTGAGGTGCAGGGTCGTTGTGATGAGGATCGTGACGAGGACTTACTGCTACGCACGGCCTGTGAACGTTGTGGTAAGACACGGTGGCGGCAATTATGGAAAACATACCTGTCACCCTCACCACCTTCTCCCTCACTTTTACCTGATCCAGGATGGTTCACTTCATACTCCGAGGTGAAGGTATCACTCTCATAGTCCATCTCTGCCTCCTGAAGGTCTGTGAGAGTGGTATCAGAAGGGATAGGGGTTTGAAGACAAGACACGTTACTCTCCACAAGGTAACTTTCTGTCTTCTCAGAGGAAGTGTCCCTACTTTCGGCTAAACTAGACAAAGTCATGCCCAGTGCATGCCCAATAGCACTATTATTGAGCCCATTCACAACTCTGTTCGGCAGGAGTTTGGCTGGGGTGGATGACGCAACGAGGCCTCATGCGCCAGGGACAGAATCGGACAAGGTGGAATCAGAGGGCATGGCTTCACACCTTACCAAGGCACAAGAGTGATTGAGTAATGCTTGTATGTGCTACCGGAAATCTATGACAACCCTTTGGTGGCGAGATCAATTGGCAACCACTTCAAACTGTGGTGTGAAAACAAGTGCGGTCTCTACCAACACCCTGCACTGCCGTACCACCAATTACTTGACAGTTCTGACTGACACCCAGCATTTAGAGGATAACATTTGAAGTAGAAAATGTGCTGTTACCAAATGCTGCAGGGAAAATGTGTGCATGATAAGGCAGTGTATCATCATACAAGAGTATCAGATGCCATATATATGTTGGAAAATAGAGGCCAGTAGCCGTAGGACCTACCAGGATGTGGTGTTCAGTGGCTTGTAAATTATCCAGACATCGCATCATAAACAACGTTGAAGGTAAGGCATTGTACTCTGGCCTGGTACAGGCAGGAATGGCCTCTTAGAATGGCCACCCTCTCCTCAGTGGTTAATGCATGTCATCCACACACACACTATCATGTATGTCAGTTACAGTGATGATTAAAAATATGCTAAAGCATATCATACTATAACATTAATTGGGGCCCAGGTCATTCTGAAAAAAGTGAATATCCGATGAAAGCGACATCCAGACTTCCCCCTGCTAACCCAAACTTTTTCCAGTATATCATACATCAGGCCGGATCACATCAACGGATTTTAAACTGTTTTCACTACCGTTGGAGTACAGGTATACCCTGGTTTAACGATGCAATTGATTAAGTAAATACCCTTTGTTAGGCAGGGTATCGTATATCGGGGACATGTAAAGTATAGGGATGCATTTTTGAGCCTTGGGTTTTCTCCCCAGCAAAGTCCTTAACCCACCTAAATGAGTCCAAAATCAAGTTTAAACCAATCTAAATGGCCTATCAGCTGTAAAAGTAGTTAATCTAAGCCTAACACCTGTAAATAACTCACTAAAACCAACAAATGAAATCTGAAAATCGTCAAATATGTGTGGAAAAAATCAACCTTAGTTGTGGTAAAAATCAAGCTTAGTAAACTGTACCCCAAAATGAGAATGTTCACCCCACCTTTGGCTAAAGCACACTAATCTAAGTCTAAAAGTAGGTTATAAATCAACCTAAACACATAATTTTAGTCTAAAATATAATCAAAATTTGTAAAAACAATCAAAACCCATCATTAAACCGGGGTTTGGCCATGATTAGGTGGGGTATTCCTTGCGTATCGTAAAAGGCGACTAAAAGGGGTGGGGTGAGGGGACTAGGGACCCCCTCCTCTGTTTTTTAGTTCCTAAAAAGAGACAGGCCAGAGAAAGGGATGGGTGATCGAGTTATCCCCTTACCCTTTTTGAAGTGTGGTTGCAGAGGAAGGATGAGGTGTCATATGAGAGGTATAAGGAAAAGAGGAATAGGGCAAGAAGGGTTGTGCATGATGCTAAAGTGGCAGCAGATGAGAGGTGGGGTATGCGGTTGACTGAGAATTTTCAAGAGAATAAAAAAATGTTGTTTTGGAAGGAGGTGAAAAGGATGTGAAAGGGAGAGTCTGGGAAGGAGAAGCAAGTAAAAGCAGAGGATGGAAGGATGTTAATTGAGATGGATGCAGTAAGGAAGAGATGGGCAGAGTATTTTGAAAGATTGTTAAATGTAGAGGAGGAAAGGGAGGCTGAGATTGTGGCAGATGGAAGGGTGAAAGGAATAGATGTGTTGGGAGAGTTGAATGAATCTTTGATCACAATAGAGGAAGTGCAAGAGGCAGTAAAGCAGATGAAAACAGGGAAAGCTGCAGGTATGGATGGGTGTGCTGTGGAATGCCTGAAAGGTGGTGGAGCGTCTATTGTTGACTGGTTAGTAAGATTGTTGAATGTGTGCTTTGTGCAAGGTATGGTGCCAATTGACTGGGCAAATGCTTGTGTGGTCCCATTGCATAAAGGTAAGGGTGATAAGTATGATTGTACTAGCTTTAGAGGTATAAGTCTGTTGAGTGTTGTAGGTAAGGTGTATGGTAGAGTGTTAATTAAGAGAGTTAGAGAGGGTACAGAGGGAGTGATTGGTGATGAGCAGTGTGGCTTTAGGAGAGGGAGTGTGGATCAGGTGTTTGCTGTGAGACAGGTGTGTGAAAGTATTTAGCGAAAGGTAAGGATGTGTTTTGGGCATTCGTGGATTTAGAGAAAGCATATGATAGAATTGATAGGGAGGCTTTGTGGAATGTTTTAAGATTGTATGGGCTTGATGGCAGGTTACTAAAAGGAGTGAAACGTTTTTGTGTAAATAGTAGAGCGTGTGTAAGAGTGGGAAATACTGTGAGTGATTGGTTTCAATGTGAGAGTGGGGCTGCAGCAGGGATGTTTGATGTTGCCTTGGTTGTTTAATATTTATATGGATGGTGTTGTAAGGGAGGTGAATGCAAGAGTGTTAGGTGGAGGACTGAGTCTGGTTAATGATGGTAAAGAGTGGAATCTGAAGCAGCTGCTGTTTGTGGATGATACTGCACTGGTGGCTGATTCAGAGGAGAGATTGAGACAGTTGGTAGAGGAGTTTGGAAGGGTGTGTGAAAGGAGGAAACTGAAAATAAATGAGAATAAGAGTAAAGTGATGAAGTGTGCGAGGTTGATATATGATGGGATTATGAATACTGTATAGTTTTGAATGGTGAGTTGCTTGAGGAAGTTGAGTGTTTTAAGTATTTAGGGTCACATGTTGCTGTGGATGGAAGAATAGATGCAGAAGTGAAGTTTAGAATGAATGAAGTTGGAAAGGTGCTGGGAGGAATGAAAAAAGTGTTTAGATGTCGTTCACTCAGAATGGATGTAAAGGGAAGGCTGTATGAGGGTGTTGTTGTACTGACTGCATTTTATGGGGCTGAAGCATGGAATATGTGTGTAGCAGAGAGGAAAAGTTTGAATGTAATGGAGATGAGGTGTCTGAGGAGTGTGTGGAGTGATGCATATGGATCGAGTGAGAAATGATGAAGTGCGAAGGAGAACTGGAATTGTTCGAGAGATTGCTGATCGAGTTGAGCAGAGGGTGTTGCGATGGTTTGGGCATATGGAGAGAATGGATAATGAGCGATTGGTGAAAAAGATAACTAGATCTGATGTGAGATGTGTAAGGCTGAGAGGAAGACCACGAATAGGATGGATGGACAGTGTGAAGAGACCGTTGGATGCGAGAGGGTTGTCTGTTGAGCAAGGGAGAGTGGCTGTGCGTGATAGAAATGAATGGAGGGACATAGTGAATGAATAAAAGATGATGCAGCCCTGAGGGGATATTCTCCCACATTTTGTCTGATCATCTGTTCAGGTCAGGTGTGGGTAAGGGGATGTGTCCATTATGATGTGGCAGGGGTAAACCAGCTTTGCTGTCGGGCCCTGCTGCGGATGTCACTGACTACACTGTGTGGTTGACCCTCGTGCGGTGAGGATCTGTCCCTTCTCCCCTTTGGGGCTAAGATGCGAATAAATGTGTATGAGTAAATTGGCAGTGTGTTGACCTGTCTCGGCTACCTCCCTTTTCTTGGGGGAAGCAGCCTAGGTATATAAATAGATAGATAGATGGTGATATTTCTACATCCATCGTTACGACAGGGTATTGCATGTAGGGGTATCGTATGTTAAGGTATACCTGTACTGTACTGTATTATACATTCACCGTAATAATCAAATAGTATAATGTATATAATAATAAGTACTGTACTGTACACTGATAAACATGTCTTCTATTTACCTTATTGTGGTGAACACAGCTCAAGTGGTCAGGCAGTTTGGACTGCTCTGGCTTTATTGGACTATTTCCTATCTGTCTATCTGTCTATTGCCAGACGCCTCAGTCCCGCACGAAATCGCCTCCATGTCGCTCTGACCCCCGCCATTTCACTACCCCGCTCCCAACCTACACCCCCCTCTCTCATGTACCTCTCCACTCCATCCCTCCATCTCATCCTTGGCTTCCCCCTCCCTCTCCCCACCTCCATCTCACTCACATACACTCTCCTCGTCAGTCTTTCACTCTCCATCCTCTCCACATGCCCAAACCACCTTAACGTGTTTCTCCTAACGCTTCCTATCACGTCCACATCCACACCACAACGCTCTTTCACTTCCTCATTTGTTAGTCTGTCTCTCCATGTGACTCCACATGCTCCTCTCATATAACTCATTTCCATTGCTCTCACTCTTGACTTCTGTCCTTCCAACAGAATCCAAGCTTCACTTCCATATGTTAGAGTTGGTATCACAATGCTGTCATGTAACAACTTTTTCACTTCCATGCTCACTTCCCTGTTTCTTATCACTGCTTTCAACAAACCAGCAACCTTCCTTCCCTGCTGCACCCTTTCAAGCACTTCACCCTCCAGACATCCATCCTTACTCATCACACTACCCAAGTACTTAAATGGACTCACATTCTCCATATCCTCCCTATTCAATCTCACTGTACATTCACTGGCTTCACTTCTCACGAACACCATCACTTTACTCCTCCCTACATTCACCTTTAGATTCCGTTTCTGACACACTCTCCCAGACTCATCTACCATGCCTTGCAGCTCCCCTTCATCTTCACTCAACAACACAGTATCATCTGCAAACAACAGTACAGGGAGTTTCCAAACACTGCCCTCTCTCACTAGGGTCACTCCAACATCCACTGCCCGACCTTGGATCTCTTTTATAACCCCATCAGTGTACAGATTGAACAACCATGGTGACATGACACATCCTTGTTTCAATCCAGCCTTCAAATGGAAAGATTCACTCAGTTTGCCATCCACACGCACTGCAGCCTTAGCACCCTCATACATACTCTTCACTGCCTTCAACAACTTCCCATCCACTCCATATATTCTTAATACCTTCCACAATCCTTGTCTATCCACCCTGTCATATGCTTTCTCCAAATCCATGAAGGCTGCAATGAAGGCTGCATACAACTTTTTTCCCTTTTTCCAACATATAAAAATTTAGTCCGATAGCTCCTCGATTCCGCGAAAAACGAATTCCAGTCTATTGAAGTCTGTTATGTCGAGGTTTTGCGATATTCTCATACACAGTCAACCTCTACGCAGGACCTCAGAAAAATACAGTACAGTGTACTGTATGTAATTTTTCCTACTTCCCTGAGCTGACATCATGGCATTCTAACTACATCATCGACTTTCATTGCAGATGATATCCTACCAAACTGCAGTTCTGAATGGGACTGTGAGATTCAAATTGAGTTGACTGTGTACAATGGGAACCATGTAGTCATGGTGAGCCAGGTGCGTGACATCACTGTATGGGAGTAAACCACATAACTTTGAAACAATCCTCATGTTACTAGAGGTTTGTTGCGGAGTTGGTGACTGTGTAACTTCTTAACCACGTTACTCGAGGTTTGAGCATACTGTGCTGAAGATTCTTTTTGGAACAGAATACAGTAAGCACATGATTACTTGTCATACTTCAGCCAAAGTAATGTCATTTTTTTTTTTTTTTTTTCCAATGCAGCACTCTTTCCGGCTCCTCTGTGGGTGCATAGCCCCTGCAAAAACCTTATATTGTAGTATAACCCCAAATTAGAGTTTTTATGAAAAAAGTACAGTATTTTTCAATAAAATAAACAGCTAATGGCAAAATTAATGCATTATCCATTTTTACAGCATTAACCAACAGCCCACCACTAACTACAAGAAAATATTCTACAGAATCTTGAGTACAGTATACATTTTGTTTTGTTTTTTAAATGAAAAAAAAAATGTATACTGTGCTCAAGATTTTGTAGCATATTTCCTTGTGGTTAGTGGTGTGCTGTTGGTTAATGCTGTTAAAATTGATAATACATTAATTTTGCCAGATTTTTGCTTGTAAGATAATGACATTTGCCATCTAATGTAGCATCAGATAATTGGGAGTTTATTAAATACTGTATTCACTTGACTGCTGGTGCAACATTACATCAGGGTGCTGTGTGTGGCTTATCACATTGTTGCAATGTTGTTGTTGTTGCTGCTGCTTAGACCCAGTCTAGCCAAGCAGACTTATCAACCACAGGTAAGCAGTTACTTATCTGGGGCCATCCCACAGGCACAATATAGCATATACACCATGTTGGGATCCAACACCCCCTTGCCGCAAACAGCACCTCACCTGGGTTGGATTAGGGTCCTTCCCACAGTTAGGTGCAGGGAAATATGAGGCTTGGCTCCCAGGTCGATGTTGCTGCTGCCCCACCCAGGGTGTACTGCATTACTATGTTTATGCTCCTTGTCAGTACCTTGTTGCCACTGTATCATCATCATCATCATCATCATCATCATCATCATCATCATCATCATCATCTAACCCTAGTACCACTATAAATGAAAAATGGAGTGAGTAGGATCCAGAAATAGGGGAGAGAAAGTATATATTAAGAAAATTATAAACAGTGCTCTGCAAAATAAGCTATGTAATCATTCACTTATTGTTCATGCCATCAGATTCTTGGGTCCAGTTTACAGGCAGAAACCATCCTTGCTTTTTTTTTTTTCTTTTTTTTTTTTTTTTTTAACTCAGACTGCCACCAAACTACTTTCTTCAATTTAAAATCTCTAGTAAGAAGGGCTTAAAATAGGATATATCTGACCCTTTCAAGTTCAGAAAGTCTCCCCTATGCAAAATAAATAACCTGGCAGTGTTAAAAATAATTAAAAATTGCATCATCAAATGGCGAGGGTTAAATGCACTCTTCAGTAGCCACCTGTGGGATAGATCCATTCATTTGACTACCAAGGTAAAAGAGGGATGTAATCCAGGACAAGATGAGAGTTTACCCCAAATATGTAATGTTGATTTTTTCTAGGAACATTCAGGTCTAAAATATTTTCTAAAAACGTAATTTTTGCTCTTAGTAGGTAATTTCAGTAGCTTAGGAGACGGGACTTGCCTTTACATGCCCAGAACACATGGATGTGGTGAGAGTGAGGAATTTTTCTAGACACAGCTATAAATTGAACAGAGAGGTGCTGTAACTCGACTATCCTCTCATGGTTTTAAGCATATTATTGCTTCAAAGGTAGCATCCAGCTTGTTTGCATGTTTCCTGCCAGTCTAGTTTGCCATAATAGTCTTACGTGGTGTGGCTGGTCATACTGCCGATACATAATTATGTGCTGGTACCTGGGTTCAGTAACCTGTTGTCTTCACTAAGTGCATGTTACATTTGGTTACTTCCTTGCTTCTTCCCAGCCAGCTTGAGGCATGTTCCCACTCTTGGATATGTGTTTTACCTTTGATACTTCTTCCTTCACCTTTATCATTCATTTTATCTGTTGATAGTCCTCTCCTCTTATTTCTCCCACCCTTCCTGCCAATTTTTATTATTATTCTTTCCAATTCAAGTGGCTCAGCACTGAATGACAAGCCTAATGGCTTCCCGTAACCCAAGATACCATTTATAGAGCTGTGTGGTAACCATATAACCAAATGATAGGGTGATGTGGAGCCTACCGTGGTGCCCCTGTTAACTGGGTAGAGAGACACTATTGCGTCATCCATCCGGAAACCAAACCTCCACATTCTTCCATGCACCTTGCTGTGGTGAGGCATGGCAAGACCATGTCTGCCACAGGGGAGCATTGGTGCACTACATGGGATGGTCCTGCAGGGACAGTTGCTTGCCTATGTTCTGCTTGACCATACAGATTGAGGTTACCCAAAAATCATTTCTTTGTGTTTTTTTGTGCAAGGTTTTTACAGATATTTTCTGTAACTGGATTACAGTGGCTTATTGACTTGATTGAGGCTCATGGTCATCAGCCACGTACTATTATGGGTCAGACTTCTTGAGAGAGCAGCTTGTTCCCTCTTGCTGCAGAAGCTCACTATTAAGACTTGGTACATTAAAAACACTCATGATTAAGCATTACACAGAAAAGAGATTCTGTTGTATGCAAACAGTACTGAAGAAGAGTAGCAGATTATACCAGCCTTAATTTACACGTAGCTGGGTAACCATACCATAGACCCTCCATTTATGCAGCTAATTTCAAGGTTAAAAGTAGCAGTGCAAATAGAAATGCATAAGGCATACCATGAGACCTATAGTCATTTGACAATGGGGGGTACTGCATCCTAGAATTTTCCCAAAGTCCCTATTTCGACTCACATGAAAAGTTTTCTTTCATCAGACACATGCATTAAAACACACTGATAATCACTAGGCATAAGAAATATTGCATGAACAGGAATATAATGGCTGGGTTGCAGTATGCTTGCTATATTGTAGCACTTGTTGCAATGCCCTTCATAGTTGATGGTATTACAAATTACTGTATACTCTTATTTTTTATTTACTGTATTTACTTTTTTTTTTTTTTAACTGGATAGTTAACAACTCATGCTTCATGGTGGAAGTTGAAGAAAAAAATGAAATGGCAAAGCATCAGTGTTGTCACTTTTTATTATGTTAATCAGCTTGCAATCAGAGTTCTGCAGGATTGTTTGCTGCCAGACCACTAACCTTTTGAGTTTTTTCCGCTACAACTCGTTGCATGCACTTGTGACTCTGCTCACTTATACTTTAGTAATGTGAAGCCATGTGTGGAACAGTATCAGTCTTCCTCATTATTTCAAGATGTCTAAGTGTCCAGCTACTGCATCTTCAATCTCAAGGACCAAGAAGGCCTATCATGTCTTCAGTTTTGAGGACAGAGCCAAGATGTTGAAGCTGCTGAGGAAGCGATGTTCATGATGTAGTTGGCTGTGGCAGCTGCAGCTTTTGACTCAAGTTTTATATTTTTACGTATTAAGGTGTGTTGAAATATGCATTGTAGAAGCACGTTTACGTAAATTTGAATGGAAATAAAAAACGTATATGAAACCTACTGAGAGGTGAAATTTGTGAAATGTAAAGTACAGTACTGTTAACAAAAAAGGTGGGGGAGGGGAGCAGATTAATGAGACAAGATGTGGAGGACAGTGATAGAAAAAAGTAAAATGCTTTAAAAAAATAGAGCTTGAGTGTGTATTATAAGTAAATGCATTTTGAAATGATTAAAAATGTGAAGAGTGTCAGTGCAAAAGTTCTCAGGAAAGTTGTGAAGAACATCACACAAAATTGTGTTAAGAATTGAGAGCAAGAAAATTTTAAAATTTTCCACAGGAGCTCCAGGAACTAAGGATATTATGCAGTTACTGTAATAGTGAAAGTGAAGTGCATAGCTGGAAGTGAGTAGAGCTGAAAGCAGGCGAGTCAGTATGTTTTGTATGTACATAACAAAAAGGAGATGTGCTGGTCCTATGTGTGCATAAACAAACTGATGCTACATGGGTGAGGGACAGTAGAATACAATAATGAAAGATCAGTGTTCTGGTGCAGTTAATTTACTATTATTTAGGCTATACCAGTTGCATGCAGTTATATGCATGTTTATATACTTTTCTATTAATGTTATTTAAATTTAGCACTGTAAAAGGTATTCTGTGTTTATTATTATTTTTATATGCTGTTGTCTCCATCCCTTTTTATCTCTTTACTGTATACAGAAATAGCCATATAATATCCTTATATTGTTGTATCGTATCATATCGTTCCAACATACTTTCATACGCCAGCCTTAGACAATTAATGGCAGCTCTTTTTGATGCTCAGTCTCTGGCAGCCTCCCTCTCAGTCCCTTATCCTCGAGGCCACACTTTGTGACTCGATCCCTGCTCTGTTTTGGTATACCTCTCACAACCCTGCCCCTGATGTTCACACTTCTCACTTTCTGCACCCAATTGTCATCATCCATCCTCTCTACATGCCCAGACCATCTGTCTGCCTTTCCTCATCACTGCGCCAATATGCTCCAGTCCCATCCTTCCTTTCAACTTTTCAATCATAAACCTGGCCCTCCCAGGCCTTGCATTCAAGGACACACTATACATCCATCTAATCGTTGTCATTTCTGTACGTTTGAGCCTGTGAATATCCTTTTCCTTTACTGCCCAAGTCCCACTACCAGACAGCATTACACTCCTAACACATGATGCATACAATCAGCCCTTAGCATGGAGGAAGAGCCCTCTCAGTGTCAGGTTAGGCAGCAGCTCCCTGAACTTCCTCCAAACAATCCTTACCCTAGCCACAGAGCCAGTTCCAGCCCCACCTCCAGCTTATAAAATGTCCCACAATTTATAACAAAACTCTTCCACACACTCAAGAGACTCACAAGCAAGTTCAGTTCTTTCATGCCTGACAGTCTCTGTATGCTCTCCCCAACACATCACACAGACGAAATTGGCATTATCACGCAGTCTACTTTTAATACCACTACATCTGTAATGCACCAATTTAACACAAATGTTGCACAAGCTGGAGCTACTTCCCACATTCTTGTGGCAAACTGCACATGGCCACTCTCCCTCTGCTTTGACTGTACTGCCAGTAGCCCCACATATTATCACTTTCGTTTTATCCACATTTACTCTCAGACCCTTGTGCCCCATTCCATCTCTCAACTTCTCAGACCCTTGTGCCCCATTCCATCTCTCAACTTCATAAATCTTTCCTCTGCCTTCCTACCATTCTCAGCAATCAACACCAAGTCATCAGCATACATCTCCCTTTGGAGTTCATTTCTGAAATCGCGTGAAGTTTCTGGCACTGTGACAAACAATAAGGGGCTCAAGACTTACCCCTGTTGCATACCAACATTTATGGAAAACTCATCACTCAAATCTCCATTCATTCTCACCTGGGTGCAAGCACCCACATACATAACCACAACCATTCTAACCAGCGACTCCTTGATCCCTAGCTTTCTCGTTGCCCACTTCACCGCCTCCTTCGGGACTTTGTCAGTGACCTTCTCCAGATCAATAAAAACAAAGTACTGATCTTTTTTCTTTCATATATATTTTTCCTGAAGCTGGTAGACAATGAATATGGCATCAGTGGTCTGTTTGCCTGGCATAAACCCAAACTACGTCTCATCAATATTTACATTTTTCATCAGAATTATGTTTGGGGAGGCAATGAACATGATTGTGTGCAACACACATTTTAGAGAGAGTAAGTTGATTACATACAAGTATGGAGAAAATAGCAGCCAGATAGACTATTTCATGGTCAGGAGGTCTGATAGGAGGTTAGTGAGGGATGTTAAAGTTATTGGGAGCGAGGAGTGTGTACTGCAACACAAATTATTGATATGTGACATGGTGCTTAAGGAGCGGATGATGAACAGGAGGATCTATGCACGTAGGAGAAAAGTATAGAAGTTGAAAAACCAAGCAGTAAGGGATGCCTTCTATAGCAAGTTGAATAGAGTGGTGGCTGAACAGGGAGACGTTGATAGAAGTGTTAAAGAACAACCTCTTGAGAGTTACTGATTCAGTGCGTGAATGGACAAAGGTCCCCCCAAGACATAAAGTTATTTGGTGGAGGGATACAGGTGTAGAAGCTGCAGTTAAGGAGAAAAGAGGGCTTTTCCAGGAGTGGAGAAAGGGTGGTAGCAGAGAGGAAAATTTGGCTGCCAAGTGTAGGGCTAGAAGAGAGGTTTACAGGGCAGAGTGTGAATCTTGGAGACTTTTACTTGCTAACTTAAATGGTGGAGAAAGGAAGAATATGATATTTAGGGTGGCAAATCAGATGAAGAGGGAGAACAGGGATATCATAGGTGAGCACTGTGTGAAGAATGATGAAGGAAAGGCAGTGGTGAACAGTGGGGATATTAAAGATGCCTGGAGAGAGCATAGCAACCAGTTGTTGAATGAGGAGTTTGACTGGGACAGGAAAGGTTTGGAGCCAGCAGATCCAGTATTTGACCCTTGGCCTTAAATTGATGCAGCTTCTGTGAGGAGGGCAATAGGTAGGATGCAGGTGCGGAATGCAGCAGGTGTTTCTGAGTTGACTGCGGATATGTTGAAAGCCTCAGGAGATACATATGAGTATATAGGAGTGGGATTAGTCACTGAGTTGATAAATACGGTTATATATGAGTGTGTTGTCCCATATAATTGGCTGAAGAGTGTAATAGTAAATGTGTACAATGGGAAGGGTGATGCCTTGGAGAGAGGAAATTATAGAGGTGTAAAGCTTTTGCACCAGATAATGATAATAACAGAGTTCTGGAGGGTATGATCAGAGAAAGAGTGAATATTGATGAGATGCAGTTTGGGTATATGCCAGGCAAAGGGACCGCTGATGTCATACTCATTGTTCGAAAGCTTCAGGAAAAATACATAGGAAAGAAGTGGGCATTGTACTTTATTTTTTTTTTATTTGGAGAAGACCTTCAGTAGAGTCCATAGAGAGGCAAAGAAGTGGGCAATGGGAAAGCTTGGGATTGAGGAGTGGCTGGTTAGGGTGGTTATGGCCATGTGTGTTGGTGCTCACACCCAGGTAAGGGTGAATGGAGTTTTGAGTGAGGAGTTTTCTGTGACTGTTGGCGTGCATCAAGGGACAGTCTTGAACCACCTGTTATTTATCATGGTACTTGAAGTCCTCTCACGTGACTTCAGAAATTGACTTCCGTGGGAGATATTGTATGCTGATGACTTGGTTTTGATTGCAGAGGATGAAAGGGAGGTGGAGGAAAGATTTAGGAAATGGAGAGATGGTATGGGGAACAATGGCTTAAGAGTAAATGCAGATTAAACAAAAGTGATGGTATCTAGGGCTGGGGGTGGTACTGTCAAAGAAGAGGGAGAGTGGCCATGTGCAATTTGCCACAAGGGTGTGGGAAGTAATTACATCTTGTACAGTGTTTGTGATAAGAGAGTGCATGAAAGATGTAGTGGACTGCAAGATAATGCTGATATCGTGCGTTCAGTGTTTCGAGAAGAGTATGTTGATATTGTCAGGCGTGAAAGGATTGAACTTACTGGTGAGTCTCTTGAGTGTGTGGAGGAGTTTTGTTATTTGGGAGACATATTATGTGATGGAGGTGAGGCTGGAGCCCACTCTGTGGCTAGAGTGAGGAGTGGTGGGAAGAAGTTCAGGGAGCTGTTGCCTCTCCTGACATTGAGAAGGCTTTCACTCCATGCTATGGATTTTTTTATGCGGCATGTGTGAGGAGTGTAATGCTGTATGGTAGTGAGACCTGGGCATTAAAGGATGAGGATGTTCACAGGCTGAAACATACAGAAATAACAATAATTAGGTGGATGAGGATTGCGTCCCAGAGTGTGAGGCCTGGGGGGGGGCTAGGTTTATGAGAGAGAGAGAGAATAATAAATACATGAGTGACAAACAGCGTCCCTTCCCTTGAAATGAGGAGTTAAAGGATAACAGAGGTCCCTCTTCTTTCTCGTGTTCTCCAATCCTTCCCTCCTCTCTTGGAGAGAGAGAGAGAGTTACGAGTAAATTGAATAATAAATGTATGCTTTTCCGGCAGTGCATAAGGTAATTTATCGTAGTTTGATAGAGAGAGAGAGAATAAATACATGAGTGACAAACAGCGTCTCTTCCCTTGAAATGAGGAGATAAAGGATAACAGAGGTCCCTCTTCTTTCTCGTGTTCTCCAATCTCTCCCTCCTCTCCTGGAGAGAGAGAGAGACAGAGACAGAGCGAGAGAGTTGCGAGTAAATTGTATAATAAATGTATGCTTTTTCGGCAGTGCGTATAGTAATTTATCATAGTTAGAGAGGGAGTGTTGATGATACAGTTATCATGTGCCGGACAGTGTTGATCACCTCACTCACCGCGGGTGGTGGGTTGCTCGCGCCACCAGCTGCTCATCTTCTGGCTATTTTTTCTCACCTCCACGTGACTTTATGTGGTTATATATATATATATATATATATATATATATTACTGGATGCGGGTGACACTTCCAAGACGATGATATGTGTTTAAGTCTTGAAATTTCAGCAAAGTCGTCGCTTGGCAGCACGTAGCTAGAGAAGCATTGTCTCTGTCCACGGGTTAAGAAGCAATTGCACATGCAAAAGGAGGAAAATGAAAAATTAATAAAGGAATTAAACAGGAAAGACACAGCAATAGATGAGCTGTCAGTTGAGGTGGGTTCACTTAAAAGAAGGATTGATGAAATGACAAGTACAGTTGTCAGCCATAAGAGTATTATGGATGAGTTCAGAATTGATACAGAGACAATTAGGCAAGCAAGTAGTCTGATAAACCAAAACATTGATACTGAAGAGAAGATAACCCAGGTGAATGAAGTGATGATATAAAGATGATGTGGAAACTACATATGCTGAAATGGTGAAAGTAAGGAAAGACTTAGAAACAAGAGTTGAAGAAAAAAGTATTAGAAAGGAAGTGAAAAATATAATCCAAAACAACCCAAAATTGATCAAAGATTCAGCTGCTATTAATAAATCTATAGTAATCACTGGTACAGAGGAGGAAGAAATAGAAAACAAAATTTCGAGAGACGAAAAGGAGATGGCAAATATAATGAGCATATTGAAGAAAATATCAGAGGAAATCTGTAATAAAGACATCGTGGAAAACAAAAGGCTAGGGAAATATGAAAGAAGTAAGTCAAGGCCCTTGAAAATAACCTTCCAGAGTGCGAACACTGTGGAGGCAATACTAAAAAATGCAAACAAACTCATGGAAAAAGAGGAATTTAACTCGTCACGTCCTGACCAATTTCCAACCTACGATACCCCAAAATCCTGAGCATTTTTGGTAAAAAAAATTATTGGCTCAAACCTTCGCTTTTGGTGAGAAACATCGAAAATTCATAGAGAAATTGCGATCCTGCGCGTAAAAATCTTGATACAGGTATCATGCAACCTTACGTTTTCCGTCTTTTTCAGGGTACCTGGCTAAAGAAAACTAACTATGGAAGGGTTAACTAATTCAAACCACTTTCAGTTATGTATTTATTTATATATTTGGTACGAATTTATGTGCAGTAACAGACTATATTGGTTTTCACCCATTTATATAGGCAGTAGAATCATTGTTCAGTCACCATACACATCCACATATGGCACCTTCCTTTATGACATTACCACCTCATCACTTCTGTTTGTTTCTTGCTCTAGCTTCTTTATTTCTTTGTCTTCCACCTCAGGAATCACTTTCACCATGAATTTCGTCATTGGAGAGACCGTGGGGCAACATACCTTTACTGGCCAGCTTACTGCTAACAGGTGAATTGGCCAGTGTGGGGGGGAGGGGAGGGAGGGGGGATTAGGTGGGGCCAGGCAGTATCCCCGCTTGACAGCAGGTAGAGGAAGGTCTCCCACATATGCCTACCGAAAATCACCCATGAAACTTGAAAATTGTGCAAATAATGACCCTTGCAATTGTGCGACGTACCCGTACGTCGATGGGTGTAGCTTTGACAAGACATCGCGACATACCCATACGTTGATGGGATTCCTCGGGTTAAAAATGAATGGATAAAAAGATACCTAACTCAAGAGAAATTGGGAATACTGAAAGAGAAGAGGGAGGAGGCAAAAACAAAGAGCGAGGGAAGAGCAGAGGAAGAGAAGAGTGCTTTTTTTTTTACAAAGTAATTGAATTGCTAGTACGAAAGTGGTACATAACCGACAGGGAACAAAAAGGAGGAAGGTAGGAGACTCAAGTTATGGCAATAGTTAGGTTGATGTACTCAAATGTAGATGGAATGGTGTCAAAATTATTAGAGATAGAAGACTATATCAAAGAAAAGGAACCACATATTATTTGCCTAAATGAAACAAAATTAACCCCAAAGATATCAAAAGATACCCTAAACTTGGAGGAATACAATATATGGAGAAGAGACAGAAATTTAAGAAAGGGAGAAGGAATTATAATATTAACAAAGAAAAAGGTCCAAAAGGTCCATTGGTTCAAACAAAATGAAGTAAGAGAAGAGGGGACGGACAAGAGGACATAGTTCTTACAAGGAGGGTAGAAAAGTTACAAGAGGATGGAATAAGGGCAGGATATAAAAGGGAAGTGGAGGAGCGATTGGGTAAATATTGATTGGATCAGATTGGGGATGTGGAAGGTGTGTGCAAGATATTCACAGAAGAAATCTGTGCAGCATATGAGGTAGTGTGTGGGGTGAAGAGAAGACGAAAGGGGGCTCAGGGAAAAGCATGGTGGACTGAAGAGATGAGAGAGGCTGTGGCACAAAAGAAGAAAGCATATAATGAGTAGATGAGGAACAGGGGCGTCAAAGAAGTTGAGAGATGGAAGAGAGAGTTATATGTAGAGAGGAGGAGAGAGGTGAAAAGATTAGTAAGAGAAAGTAAGAATAGAGTGGATGAGGAATTTGGAAGGATTTTGAGTGTAAAGTGGAGGGAATGTAAGGAAATGTTCTGGAAAGAGGTAAAGAGAGTTAGACAGGATGCCAAAGAAGTTAGTTGGGATGTGAAAGATAAAAATGGTAGATTACTAGTGGAGAAGGGAGAAAAAGTGAACAGATGGAGAGAACACTTTAGTGAATTGTTGAACATAGAGAATGAAAGTAATGCAAGTATAAGTGGCTGGGGAATGGCTAGGAGATAAGGGCTGTGAGAAGAGAGGAAGAAATCAGTAGGATGGAAGTCGTGGAAGCACTGAAGAAAGTCAAAATTGGGAAAGCCCCAGGAATTGATGGAGTTTGTAGTTAAATGCTGAAGCATGGGTGAGAGATAGTAGTAGAATGGATGTGGAAGGTGTGCAGATTGGCCTGGGAGGAAGGTAGAGTCCCGAAGGATTGGAAGTCAGGTATAATTATTCCCCTGTACAAAGGAAAAGGGGAAAAAGAAGTGTGTGGTAATCATTGGGGCATTTGCCTTCTTAGTGTAATAGGAAAAGTGTATGGCAGGATACTTATTGACAGAGTTAGGGAAATAACAGAGGAATTAGTTGGAGAAGAACAGGGAGGTTTTAGGAAGGGAGGAGGTTGAGTAGATCAGATATTCATTCTTAGATCTTTAGTGGAAATGTTTCTAGAGAAGGGAAAGAGGATGTACGCAGCCTTCATGGATTTGGAGAAAGCATATGACAGGGTGGATAGACAAGGATTGTGGAAAGTATTAAGAATATATGGAGTAGATGGGAAGTTGCTAAAGACTGTGAAGAGTATGTATGAGGGTGCTAAGGCTGCAGTGCATGCGGATGGCAAACTGAGTGGATATTTCCATTTGAAGGTTGGATTGAAACAAGGATGTGTCATGTCTCCATGGTTGTTCAATCTGTATATGGATGGGGTTATAAAAGAGATACAAGGTTGGGCAGTGGATGTTGGAGTGACCCTAGTGAGAGAGGGCAGTGTTTGGAAACTCCTTGTACTGTTGTTTGCAGATGATACGGTCTTGAGAGACGAAGGGGAGTTTGGGAGTGTGTGTAAGGAACGAAATCTAAAGGTGAATGTATGGAAGAGTAAAGTGATGGTCTTTGAGAGAGGTGAAGTCAGAGAGTGTACAGTGAGATTGGATGGGGAGGATATGATGTGCTTGGGTAGTGTGATGAGTAAGGATGGAAGTCTGGAGGGTGAAGTGCTTGAAAGGGTGCAGCAGGGAAGAAAAGTTGCTGGTTCCTTGAAAGCAGTGATAAACAGGGAAGTGAGCATGTAAGTGAAAAAGCTGCTACATGACAGTATTGTGATACCAACTAATGTATGGTAGTGAAGCTTGGACCCTTTTGGAGGGACAGAAGTCAAGATTGAGAGCAGTGGAAATGAGTTATTTGAGAGGAGCATGTGGAGTCACATGGAGAAACAGACTGACAAATGAGGAAGTGAAGGAGTGTTGTTGTGTTGATGTGGATTGATAGGAAGCATTAGAAGAAACACATTATGGTAGTTTGGGCATGTGGAGAGGATGGAGAGTTATAGACTGACAAGAA
>JAGKTI010000681.1:52531-67967 GCA_018397915.1 Birgus latro | reverse complement strand
CCACGTCCCAAGCCTGTGAGACCTCGTAAGACAACCTTCAGGACCCGTCAGCTGATCTCAAGGCAAGTTAGCAAGGATCCAAGGCTAACAGCACGGGATTTAAAAGAAAAGAACCCACAGTTGCTGGCAGATGTGTCTGTCAGAAGTGTGCAGCAGCTGTTGCATGACGATCTGGGCTACAGGAGTTTTTGTGCTCGTAAAAAACCACTGCTAACTGCACTTCAGAAGAAAAAGAGAGTAAATTTTTGTAAGAAATATCTTGCCTGGAGTGAGGAGCAATGGAAAACTGTGCTTTGGAGTGATGAGTCAACATTTACTGTCACTGGTACCCCTTCATCACGAGTGTACCGCAAACCAGGCAGTGACCCCCTGGATCCTAAGTACACTTCCAAGTTTGTTAAATACCCAGCCTTACTCATGGCTTGGGGCTGCTTTACATATTATGGTGTTGGTACGTTGGTAATTCTACCTGCAAATGAAAATGTGACCCAGAACAATTATTTGGAGCTCTTATGTGATGTTTTAAGTGACTCTTTTGATAAAACCAAGACAAGAGTATTTATGCAAGATTCTGCCCCTGCACATGTTGCAAAGTCAGTGAAACAGTGGCTAACAGACTGTGAGGTTCCCTTTATTCGAGATTGGCCTGGAAACAGCCCAGATATCAATCCCATTGAGAATTTATGGGCGCACATGAAGCGGCAGCTGTGTAGTATGGACACATCATCTTTGCCTAAACTTGACGCTGCAGCTATGGAGCAGTTTTAGTCCGTCTGTTCTGCAAAACTACGCTGTCAATCTCCCCAGACGCCTTAAGAAGATAATAAAGGTGAAGGGGAATGCCAGTAAATACTAAATTCAATGGTGAGTGTTAATTTATTTGTTTCTCCTTGCTAACCACAAGAATGTTTTCTTTTTTTTAAGATGACGTCAACACTTTCCTCGCCTACTGTATATATATGAGCCTCTGTGGTGCAGTGAGAGAGTGTGCATCTTGCACGTTGGTGGGTGCGGGTTCGCCTCCCACCAGGGTTGTAAAAACTTTGGGAAACGTTCACCCAGCTACTGACCATTTTGGTGGACACAAGGGGTGCTGTGGTTGAACCAGTGTCGCATACTAGTATGCTTGCACCCAGTCAGTTTAAGGCGGGCCTATTACACTTGGTTCACAGACTACACACAGACATCCAAAGCCACTATGCCACTCATGGGGAGACATAGGATATACAGTATAGAGAGAGAGAGAGCCTCTGTGGTAGAGGCAGAGTGTGCGTCTTGCACGCTGGTGGGTGCGGGTTCGCCTCCCGCCAAAGTTGCAAAAACTTTGGGAAGCGTTCACCAAGCCACTAACCACTATGGTGGACACAAGGGGTGCTGTGGTTCAACCAGTATCGCATACTAGTATGCTTGCACCCATTCGCTTAAGGCGCGCCGATTACACTTGGTTCACAGACTACACACACTTTCAAAGCCACATCACAATTATTACACTCGCAAGCACTTCTCACTCTACATACAGTCTCTACCAGACAGCCTAAGCCACTGGGTAGAGATACATGGCTTGTATCGTCCCTGCTTTTGTAGGGATATGCCGGTCCTGCATAGGTAGAAATGCGTTCTACTGAGGTAGGCTATACGGACCATCTATCCCAGCTAAGGCTACAGGAGGGCGCGATCTCTCCCCACCCATTTTCGTGCAGCAGTGAGGACCAAACTCTGCCCAAGTGGTGTGAGGCAAACGCTCTACCAATGCACCAACTCGGTGCCCTATTTATGCGTCCGAAAGATAAATTATTGGCTGTTTAAGCATGTTACTCACAGTTTCGTCAAATAAAAGATTATGATTCCATGCTGACATATGCGTCCACTACTACGTATGATAATACGTTTAGGTCGGCCACTCCAACAGGTCAATGTCTCCTTGCTCTGCAAACGAGCACGTGACGAGACCAGCAGAGTGGACCGGGCAGTTATCCTGCTAAAATATGCCGATTTAAATGAATCTCTCTCTCTCTCTTTCTATGGATATATATATATATATATATATGTATATATATTTGTGTGTGTGTGTGTATGTGCATGTGTATGTGTTTGTGTGTATGTGCATGTGTGTGTATGTGTGTGTTTATGTATGTAAGTATGCATGTGTGTGTGTGTGTGTCTAATATAAATCATATTTTTATAATAGCTTATTTACATTCTAATAAATTTTATAATTTAAAGAACAATCAAATAAGCTTATTTATGGCAGCATAATTTTAGTTCTGTCTTTAACTGCATAAACATAATCCGCTGTGGGTAGGGTAGAGCCATAGTTTGAACAGAGGGGACCATTACCTCCTTCAGCATTTCGAGATATACTTCAGCGTTAAACCGCTCTTCAATTTCTGCAGTTTTCCCAACGCCATATAAGTGGACCCATCCCCACACATTGCATGTCCCATGGCCACTTCTGGCGACTTCGCAGATGTTCTCACGAGAGTATCTGGTGCCACTTCGTCGGTAACAGTGAAGTTGACCATGTGTTGTGAAAGAAAATGTTTTTCCGTCTGAGAAAATAACTGTGCCCCAAAATCCAGGTTCTTGTTCACATACGTCTCTGCAAATCTGAGGCGAAGATTGCGGTCTCACAGTCAGTTTCTCTTTCTCTGCAGGAATTCTGTGATGCAACCCCCTCTCCTTCAGTCGATGACGCACTGTATCACTCTATACTTGCACGTGGAGATTGTCCCTGATAGCAACAGCATTCGTAATCAGAGTTCTTGATGCTTCCGCTATGATTCTGCGGTAGTCTTCCTAGGCGCCGCAGACCTTGGACGATCTAGCAAATTACCTTCTGCTCTCCACATTCTCCACCATTTGTCAACAGTTGTATGAAACACATCTAGTTCTTGAGATATTTCAGCAGTGGAGTGGCCTGGTTCCTTCATTCCAATTATCCGTCCTCGGTGGGCTATCTTACCGTGGATTTCGGCCATGATCCTTGAGCTTGTGGGTAAGTGAGGTTCAACGGGGTTCTGATTTAGTTCGTAGCATCCATTATAACTACACCTTTGTATGGGGTTATGATAGTGTTCACCAACTCACGATGCATGTGTGGAACAAATATTTACTCAGATCGCTGCATCAAGTTTGGAAAAATGAGTATGATAACACGAGTGATGTCATACCAAAAATTATGGCTTTAGGAATATAGATGAAAGAATACAAGAACATTCAGTCCATAGTGGTGGATATACTGGGTTATTGCCATGAATAGAATAAAAGAATGCAGGCAGAGTGGCAGGTAAAGAAAGTAGTGAAGAAAGAGAGAGAGGGAGGGAGGGAGAGAGAGATGGGGGGTGGGAGGGACACCATGAGGGAGGAAGGTTAGAGAAGGGGAAGGAGGTTGCAGTTTCATTATTCTGAAACAGCAAATGAATTTCTCACACGTCATTTTATAAGTTCTGACAGCTTCTGCATTTTCTTATGTAATGGACATAATTTGTACTGGAAACTATTTTCTAGCTGACTCTGCTGGTAATAAAAAAAAAAAAATCAAACGGGTTTTAAATGCATATGTGGCAACTATTGACTGTACACTATTGCCAGACCAACTGACGCACTCCATACGAGTAGCCTTGCAGCGAATTTCTACTGACGACTGTACCAAGCTTAAGGGATCTAAGCTATGAAGAAAGATAAGAGAAATTGAATCCACCAACACTACAGGAAAGAAGGAAAAGAGGAGACGTGATTATGCTATATAAATGCATCTCAGGGAAAGAGAAAATATAGATAAATGAATATATAACTTATGGGGAAGCATTGGCATGAGGACATCGCAAAAAAACTGCGTAAAAAGAGAGGTGATAAAAATGTAAGGAAATTGTTTCCCAAATAGGGCAGTTGATCAGTGGATTGCACTACTGAATGAAGTACTGTAGTGTGTGCCAAAACTATTCACAGATTTATGGATATTTATGATAAAAATGGTTTAATACATGGGACAGGACGAGCTTGTCTCATTCCTGCAAAGATACAATTAGGTAAGCACACATGCTCGCACATGCACACCTACAATTGAGATGGACGTGGTAGGAGTAAGGGAAGGAGAAAGAGATGAAAAACACAGAGAAAATAGATACAATTATGGGAAGGCAGACTTTGCTTCCCTGTGGAATGGAGTAAAATGAATATGATCACAAATGTTGATGAAAAATATGAGTTTTTGCCAGGAGTATGTAAAACAGGAGTTACTAAGTATGTCCCAAAATTTTCTGCAGCTATGGAAAGGAAGAAAGATGGTTTAACAACAGATGTAGGATGGCACAAGAGGCAAGAAAAAAAGCATAGAATAAAGTGAGAAGAAGGTGTAGTGAAAGGGCTTGGGAGAAGTACAAGCAGGTAAGAAATGAATATGTAAGGGTACGGAGAGAAGAGGAAAGGAAATACGAAAAAGATATTGTGTCTAACTGTAAAAAAGAGCTGAACTTATAGGTTCGTAAATGGCAAAATGAAAATTAAGGATAGTATAATACGACTGAGGGATGGAGACGAAACATTCGAAAGAGAGGAAGACTTATGTGAAATAATGAACAACAAGCTGCAGTCAGTTTATGTATTGGAAGACGAATTTAGGGAGCCTGAAATGGAACCCAGGCTGATGGGAATGGCCGAAATTACAGTTGACATGAATGAGGTGCTACAGCTGATGAAGGATTTGGATGTGAGAAAAGCAATGGGACCAGAAGGTGTGGCTGGATGGATCCTGAAGGAATGTGCCGACCAGTTAGTGTGGCCAGTTTATGTCATCATCAAGACCTCGCTTGAAAAATGGACAGTTACCTAAAGATTGGAAAAGAGCAAGTATTGTGCCAATCTTCACGGGAGGAGATAGGGAGGATCCACTTAATTGTAGACCTGTGTCACTTACTAGTATTGTTTGTAAAATCTGTGAGAAAATTATTAGAAAAAGATGGATAAAGTATTTAGAAGAAAATGAAGTGATAACACCTAGACAGTTTGGTTTTAGGGAAGGAACATCATGTGTTTACTAACCTATTAAGTTTCTACAGTAGGGTAATAGATTTCATGCAGGAGAGAGGGGGATGGGTGGACTGTGTCTATCTGGATCTTAAGAAAGCATTTGACAGCATGCCCTATGGGAGGCTACTGTGGAAGTTGAAGACCTTTGGAGGGGTGCATGGCAAACTGTTAAAGTGAATGGGGGATTATTTGATAGGAAGGCAGATGAGAACAGTTATAAGAGACAAGGTATCACAATGGAGAAATGTGACTAGTGGAGTACCCCAGGGTTCTGTCCTGGCCCCTATAATGTTTCTGATATATATAAATGATTTGCCAGAGGGTTTGAATAGTTACATGAGTATGTTTGCAGATGATGCTAAAATTATGAATTTTATTAAATGTATTGATAGTTGTAAAGAACTGCAAGAGGACTTGGACAAACTCCACAGCTGGAGCCAGACTTGGAAAATGGACTTTAACCCGCCAAGCCCCGACCGTTTTTTTACCCAGCCACGCTGGGGGATGATAATTGGGTACAGAGGGCGAGAGGTGTTAATATTGGGGGAGGGGTAGACCGAGAAAGACATGGGACGAGGTCATTAAGTGTGACTTAAGGGTTAAGGGACTGAACAGGGAGGCTGCCAGGGATCGAGCAGCGTGGAGAGCCGCTATTAGGTGACCAAGGCCGACGCATGCAAGCATGTTGGAGCCTTCAAAAACGAAACGAAACGAAACCCCCAGATCCCTACCGATTTGCGACTTTTTGTTTTTGGGCTGAAACCTTTGCTTTTGGTGAGAAACATCGAAAATTCATAGTGAAATCGCAATCCTGAGGTAAAAAAATGTTGATACAGTTGTCACTCAACCTTACATTTTCCTTCTTTTTCAGGGTACCTGGCTAAGAAAACAAACTATGGAAGGGTTGCCTAATTCAAGCCACTTTAAATTACGTATTTATTTCATTTATTTGGTATGAATTTAAGTGTAGTAAAAGTCTATAATGGTTTTCACTCAATAATATAGGCGTTTATAAGCATTGTTCACTTACCCAAAACCCCAGTATATGGCACCTTCCTTTACGACATTACCACCTCATCACTTCTGTTTGTTTCTATCTCTAGCTTCTTTGTTTCTTTGTCCTCCACCTCAGGAATCACTGTCATTAGAGAGACCGTGGGGCAACATACCTTTACTGGCCAGCTTACTGCTAACAGGTGAATTGCCCAGTGTGGGGGGGAGGGGGGGAAGGGGGGTTAGGAGGAGCCATGCAGTATCCCTGCTTGACAGCAGGTAGAGGAAGGTCTCCCACATATGCCTACCAAAAATCACCCGCGAATGTTGAAAAATATGCACACAATGGGCCTTGCAATTGCGTGACGTATGGTGTACGTCGTTGGGTCTGTCCGTGGAAAAAAGTTGCGACGTACATCGTACGTCGATGGGACTCGGCGGGTTAATGCCAAGAAGTGTCATGTATTAGAAATGGGAATTAGTGAAAGAAGACCACACTGGACATATAAAATGAGCAATGAGAGAATTAGTAAAAAAAAGGATGAGAAAGACTTGGGAGTGATTATTCAGGATGACTTGTCATCAGAAAAGCATATAAACAAAATCATTGGAGGAACTTATAGATTATTGAGTAACATGAGAGTAGCTTTTAATTATATGGATGAGGAAATGTTGAAGGAGTTGATAGTGACCATGATAAGACCAAGACTAGAGTATGCGCCTATGGTATGGTCACCTCATTTGAAGAAGCATATTGATAAACTAGAGAGGGTTCAGCGGATGGCAACGAGGATGGTACCAAGTTTAAGGGAACTCACCTATGAGGAGAGATTGGAAAAACTGAAGTTACCAACACTGTGTGAGAGAAAGGAAAGAGGTGACTTGATCACGATATTTAGAAGTGTAAGAGAATTGGAAAGGGTGGATAGAGAGGATCTTTTTGTGTTGGTTGATGGAAGAACAAGAGGTCATGACTTCAAGTTAAGGAAAAGTAGATGTCTTAATGATCTCAAAAGGTTCAGTTTCCCAAACAGAAGTATAAGTATTTGGAATGACTTAGATGAAGAGGTGGTGCAGGCAAAAACATTCATGTATTTAAAACTAGATTAGATGAATGTAGATATGGAGACAGGACAATACGAGCTTAGCTCAATTCCTGTATACAGTACTACAAATAGGTAAATACAGCTTCCGACCAGTATCACTAACCAGTGTTGTAAGTAAGATACTGGAAAAGCTAATAAGAAAAGTTTGGGTAAACCATCTAGAAGAACACAATATGATAACAGAAAGGCAATTTGGTTTCAGAAAGGGAAAATCTTGTGCTACTAATTTATTAAGCTATTATGATAGAGTTACAGAAACATTAAAGAAAAGAGAAGGATGGGTGGACAGTATCTATCTAGATTTCAAGAAAGCATTTGACAGAGTACCACACCAAAGACTTTTATGGAAACTGTACCATCAAGGAGGAATCTGAGGCAAACTGTACTGTTGAGTACAAGATTTTATCAGAAAAAGGGTAATGAGAACAGTACTAAGGGGAAATTACTCATCATGGAGGGAAGTGACTAGCAGAGTTCCACAGGACTCAGTGCTGGCACCAATTATGTTTTTAGTGTTTTTAAATGACATAGATAATAATATTGGAAATGAAAGCTATTTAAATATGTTTGCCGATGATGCAAAAATACAAAGGAGAATTACTAACACAGACTCTTGTAAAGAGCTACAAGAAGAATTAAATAAACTTCATGAATGGAGTAATACTTGGCAAATGGAATTCAATGTGGACAAGTGTCATGTAATCAAGTTTGGTAAAAGTTGGGAAAGACCAGATTGGGATTATAAAATTAGGAAGCAGAACCCTACACACATCAGAAAGAGAGAAGGACTTAGGTGTGATTATCACTAACAGACTATCTCCGGCAGACCATATAAATGAAAAGGTACGGAACATGTATACACTGCTTGCAAATGTGAGAACAGTATTCACGTACATCAGTGAAGACATGCTGAGGAAGATAACAACATCTTTCACCATACCAACCCTGGAGTATGCATCAATAATCTGGAATCCTCATCTCAAGAAACACATAGATAAGACTGAGAAAGTTCAAAGTGCTGCTACAGGATGGGTACCAAGCTTAAGGGATCTAAGCTATGAAGAAAGATTAGAAAAATTGAATCTGCCAACACTACTGGAGAGAAGAAAAAGAGGAGACATGGTTATGCTATATAAATGCATATCAGGGAAAGAGAAAATAGACATAAATGAATATATAACCTATGGGGAAGTATCAGCAAGAGGACACTGGAAAAAACTACATAAAAAGAGAGGTGATAAAGACGTAAGGAAATTTAGTTTCCCAAATAGGGCAATTGATCAGTGGAATACATTAATGAATGAAATAATGTGTGTCAAAATAATTCATAAATTTAAGGAGATGTATGATAAAAATGGTTCAAGACATGAGACAATACGAGCTTGACTCATTCCTGTAAAGATACAATTAGGTAAGATAAGAACACACACACACACACACACGGGTCGTAGAGGGAGAGAGACGGAGCTGCTCCTGGATCGAGGGGAAATAATCGCAGAACTAGCAGCGAAAAGGAGATAGCCTATTGTGATTATGTGGTTGAATGCGTGAATGGTGGTCCCGTCGGATATTAGTTTAAAAAAACACAAGTTTCGGCCCGAAAAATACGAGACAAAGTGAAAAAGAAAGTTTCCATATGGTTGCATCATGGCGGAGAGAGACGGAGGATTGTTTACAACTGGCGAGGGGGAATTTGCGGGCTTCTCCGAGCTAAACGTAGGCAAGGGAAGTGATAAGCTGCAACAAACAAGAGTAGCAGGAGTTGAGAAAACGGCGGAGAGGAATGTCCAGGAGTTAAAAAAGGTATGGGAAGTAATTAAGCAGCTGCAGGAACGGACCATAGAGCAAGAGAGAGAGATCAAAGTCCTACAGAATAGACTGGAAAAGGTTAGCACACGTAGTGAGGAACAAGAAAAAGAAGTTACAGAATTAAAGGCGAATAATGAATCCGCATCAAATGAAATAAAACAGCTGAAGAGAGAGAATAAGAGTTTGGAAGAAGAAAGGGACAGAATAAAAAGTAAACTAGATGAATACGAATCAAAATCGAGGAGGCAAGATGAGCATATTCAGGAAATCAAGGAGCAACATAAGGGGTGGAAGAAAATACAGGAGGAAGGAAATGTAAATTTGAAGGAAATCATAGAGCAACAAAGTAAGGAAAAAGTGGAAAAGGAAGTGGTTAGAGTACTAAGAAGTAGAGAATCTTTGGTTAGGGATGTAGCAGACAAGAAAAAATGTGTGATAATTTCAGGAATAAAAGAAAAACGAATGACAGTGAGATCTGAAAGAGAAAGAGAGGAACTGAGCAAGGCTAAAGAAATAATATCACTGGTTATGGAAGGAAACAATGAAGCCCAAGAAGAGATTGAAGAAGTGTTTAGGTTAGGAAAGTACGAGGATGGTGGGGCAAGGCCCATGAAAGTAAAGTTTAGGTCCCAAGTAATAGTGAATGAAATCATAAGTAGAACGTGGAAATTGTCAGAGAAAGAGGGGTTTAAAAATGTTTGGATTAGGAGAGATGCAAATGAAGAGGAAAGAGCTAAATTAAAGGAGTTAGTAAAGGAAGCAAAGATAAAAAACGAACAACGAACGGAGAAAGAGAAGACAGAGTTCTATTGGAGAGTTATGGACCAGAAATTGAGAAAGTGGTATCGACGGAAGGAAGGGGAGACGAGAGTATAAAAAACGATGAAAAAAGTTTGAAAGTGGCGTACACAAACATTGATGGACTAATATCGGCAAGGTTAGAAATCAATGATTTTTTGAGGGCACACGAACCTGATGTTATGTGCTTTGTAGAAACTAAATTGAAAGAAGATATTGATATTCATATGGGAGGTGGGAAATACAAATTATGGAGAAGAGACAGAAAAGAAAAAATGGGAGGAGGANTGGGAGTGCTGGTCCAGGATAGTTTGTCACCTGAAAAGCACATAAATAAGATAGTGAGAGAGACATATAAACTCTTGACCAATATAAGAGTGGCATTTCATTACATGGATGAGGAGATGATGAAAAAATTGATAGTGGCCATGATCCGGCCCAGGTTAGAATATGCAGCAGTAGTGTGGTCCCCACACAAAAAGAAAGATATAACCAAGATTGAGAGAATACAAAGAACAGCAACCAAGATGGTCCCTAGTCTGGCAGATTTGCCATACAGAGAGAGGCTGGAAAGGCTGGATTTGCCTTCCTTAGAGGAAAGGAGAGAGAGGGGTGACATGATTGCAGTATTCAGGACCATGATGGGAGTAGATAAAATTGACAGAGAAAATCTGTTTGTGTGGGATGAGAGAGCAACAAGAGGACACGGAATGAAACTAAAGAAGCCAAGCTGCTCGAAGGACATCAAGAAATATAGTTTTTCGTATAGATGTATAGACCTGTGGAATAGCCTGGACAAAGAGATCGTCCAGTCTAAAAACTTAAATGAGTTTAAGACAAAATTTGACTTACTGAGAAACAGAGACGAGACCCCACGAGCGTAGCTCATTTCCTGTATATCACAATTAGGTAAATACACACATATTCTCTCTCTCTCTCACTCTGAGTGAGAGAGAGAGAGAGAGAGAGACCCAGCCAGCCTGAGACATATTTGCCAACATCATCAGTTTTTGCAGAGTTTGTGTACCTCCTATGATTGATGATGGCTAAATGTTATTGTAGCTGAGAGTGAAATGGTAGTTATTGTGAGAGAAGGTTCACTATAGTGTGATAGGTTGCAGAATGAAAAGAGACATAGATAGGTGGAATAGGTTGATCCTTCACTTTGAGGGGATGTTTGGAGTGAGGGGATGTTTGGAGCTGAATAAAATTGTTTGGTGATTAAGAAGAATGAATTAAAAAGTTTTTATAGAGCTAAGTAATTAATCAGTGTTGTTTTTTACCTTTTGGCTATAAAGATGTTTGTACTAAATAAAACTTATCATGTGATGGTGACAAGAATGTGTAAAAGACACCACCACAGTGACAGGAACGAGAGGGAAGTATAAAACCAATGTGAAGAGAAGAGTGGCTCAAGGGAGAAAATGGCCATTTCTGTGAAGATTTTGATGTTTACAGAAAACCAAGCATGAAAGTTGCAAGAAAATTGCATGGAAGTGTCTTTTAGTGTCTGTGTTATTAAACTCTCCATTATCTGTTGTAATTCAGCCAAGCCTCATGCCGAATAATGTGAAATGCCAGCAACATTAGTCTTTGAGCCAGATATTGTGATTCTATACGTCTTGACCCTCTATCCTACAAACTTTACCATGAGTGAGAGAGGAAAACTAAGCATATAAAACCAATACAGTAATGATACAGGACAGTAATACAGTACAGTACATAGTGTACTATTGTATGTACTCACCAAGTGCTGGCATCTGTGAGGAGAAATATCACCTGGGGGTTTGCACTTGTAAATAGTACAATACACAATACTGCACAGGGGTAGTTTAATAATCACAATAGAGCACTAAGGCATGAGCACAGACAGGCCATTAGATACAATGCATTACAGTAGCTTGAACATAGGACACCACAGACTTAGCCAAAGCACCAGGACTTTGCAACCGTATGGTCAGATGAGTGGAACGCATCGGCGCATCTTGACTCTGTGACATCCATGGGCGAGAATGAGAGCACGGCGGTATTCTTGGCAAGCTGAATAAGCCACGCCCACTATGGATTCTGAGTGTCTGGCGCGGGCGTTTTCATTGGCTCCTGAGTTTCAGTATTTCCCCTGGTGTTAGCTGGCTACCGTTTGCAAGCTGCTTCAGTCACCTCAACGTCAGATATTGCACTGGACTGCTGAATAAGTCCCATTTTGGCGCTGGATGTTGCATAATTTAGCAAGATATTGCTTTAATAGAGCCAAGATATCTGTGCCGGATATTGTGCTGATGGATATTTGAGAGTTTACTATATCAGCTTGACATTACCTTCAAAGGTAAAACAACTGCAGATTAGTTTTATAAACACTGGAGTTAGGAGCATCTCTTTCCTCAACTTGTGGTTGCATTGAGACAAATTCCTCACTACAGGCACATTTGAGTAAAGGGAATGTGGCAGCCCTATTCTCGTAAAGTGCTTCAATTTACTTACTGGGGAAAATATGAGCCTTTGGTCTGGAGGAACCTGTTTTTCCTATAGTAACGTGGCTTTTAGTTTGGACCAAGTACTTAAAGTCATTGATGCCATATTATAGCCATAATCATGAGCCATCCATCATCTAATCCTATGTTGCCCCATGAAGCGCATAGGAGCCCGGGGCTTGGCAAGTTGGTCCTGACATTTAAGATGAGATTGACCAGCCTCACTCATCTCTGAGTGGCATTACATAAGCAGTAAGCCCCAACCACCCCTTGGATATAAACCTACATAGGCTCCATCCGATTGGAGCGCCTTAACTACCCACTAAACCACCAGGCACCATAATTTGGTTATATGGTTACCACCCAGCATAGTAAATGGTATCTTGGTGTACAGGAAACTATTGGGTACCCAGGCACAGTTTATAGTACTGTTTAGGTAGTTCATATTTATTAATTCATAGTGTATTCTGATCTACAGTAGTTAAATTTTGCATGTCTTGCATACAATAATTATATAAGTTTTTTTTATTCAGTGCCTAGTTTTTATGACTAGCACAGTTGTGTACCACTTGAAACTGTAGGTGTATTTGAAAAAAAAAAAAAAAAAGTCTCAGGGATGTCTGCCAGTGAGAGATGGGGATGAGATAAGTGAAGTAGCCAGCAGTCCTTAAATACAGACAATCAAATGTGTGAGGGATGTCTTCTGTGTGTCTTATGGGATTTGAGGATGAGATACAAGTGAAATAGTCAGGAATCCCTAAATATAGACATCTACAGTCAGCAGTCTGTTATGCAAATTTGCAGGTAGCTGTTGGTAGGCTAGATCAACATACAACTGAGTAATTAAATTGTACAGAGTATATTACTAATGTTTCGTAATACATGTAAGTTTACAGTTGTATTGTAGCTTAGCATTCTTGTTGATTTTTCTACTGTTGCTGTAACTGTAATTACTGATTGCCATCTTTATTGATTTGGGTACTGATCTTGTTTGCGAGGTCTTTGTCTTAAGCTATGTGCAGTAAACTAGTTGCTAAGCTTAGGCTTTTTCTGTGCTAAGAAATAAGACCAAAGAGATTAACAAAAGGTAAGGGGAGGGACAGGAAGAGTTAAGAATTGTCAATGAAACAGAGTGCAGATATTGGCAGTTTTTATGACCAGGTTCAACTTTTCTTGTTTATATGGTATAGGTTTGCCTACATATTTATAAAGCTATTAAAATAATCAAGGTCTCCCATGTTTTAGTACAGAACTCACATCCCTCCCTTTCCATTTGACTGATGTTCAGTGTAGTATGTAACCTGTATATTGGTGTCTACTTGTGTCTTTCACTGTGCTCTAACCCATTGAGATACTTTGCAAACAGTCACTTTTGTACTTTGTGGTAGTATCTGTTGTCAGAGTGTAGCAGTATCAAGGAGGATTGGTTTTTCCATAGTTATCAGTTTGACTAACTCAGCATTATTAGTGTAGAAGGAATTGAACATTTTCTCCCCCTTTAAGAGTATATTTTTATATTAAGTAAATATTTAAAATAGTTGCATGTAAACTTTTAACATCCCCTGAGCAGATTTTTACCCAGTACCATAACCTTTCCTTTCCCTGTAAAGTATACTGCTCCCCCTTGTGTGTGCTGTGTATTCCCAGTGTTGGTGTTGAGTGTCTCTGTGTTTCTATAGCCTTCATGTGGAAGTCGGGCGTACAGCCAAATCAGCAAGGTTAGTAAAAATTACTGCCAGCCTCTCACCTCTTAGCCTGCTGTCTTGCTTATATTTTGTTATCTCTTTGAGTTAGGATAATCAGCCTCTGCTAGACTTATGGTATGTCCATTTCCTCATGTTTGCAGAATATTTGCATCATAACATTACCATTTGGGGTTGAAGTAGCTGTGTTCATTGCTGCATGGTAGCAGACTGTGCTCTGAGTATCATACTTCAGCATATGCAGCATTTGTAAAATTTGCTTGCAGGGCATAGTTAATCGTAATCTGAAAGTATTCACACCAAAATAATCCATTTTTGCACATAGCAGCAGTGATGGGAATAACAGTTTAATTGACTGTCACATATTTCACTATAAAACTGTCAGGTGTGAGAATAAGGTCATTCAGCTTCCTGACTTTCAGCCAAGAGCTATCAGTCATCAGTAGTTAGTATTGCCAAGGCAGTTTGTGACATTCCATATTTCCATCATAAGTAGCTAACTACTTTTGTGACGGTAAGGTAACTACTTCTTAATGTGTGTTGCCATCCAGTGTTTTAGCTGTGCCTAGTGATTTTTTAATTTCATTGCTGACCATCTTATGAATACCATACTCAAAAGTTGTATCATTTTTACGTATTATCTGGGAATTGTCATTTACAGCAAGATTCTAAAGTGCATTTCTTCTCATAGTGTTCTTTTTGACCACCATTTTGGGTTCCACTTGGGACACTTCATTGATTGTCTCACCATCTTTACAGATTATTGGTCATTCTCCTTTTGGGACTTTGGAGAAACTTTTTCCATGTCATTTAAAATGTCAAGTGTGTTTGACTGTGTCAAGCATGGCTCTATAACTTTCAAACTGCTACTTTATGATTTTCATCCTTCTGTCTATTCCCTCATCTGTAACATCTTTTCTGGTTATTTCATAGCTGCATGTAGGCAGCTACTGTTCTTCTGAAACTATCAGTTGTTGTGTTTCTCCGATTTGTGTCCTGTTGCCAAGTATTCTATTTGTAAATGATCTGAGCTGCATGTCTGCCCGTCACTCATACGTTGATGATTCCAACCCACATTTCCACCTGCTTCTCTCAGCTTCCAGCTCAACTGTCACTTCAACGGTCACTGGATAAGGCTACGAGACAACTGGTTTTCAACTTGACTGTTATTTCTGATTAGGGAAAAAGAACCCTTGTTGTTTTTGGTGCTTCAGAAAACTTTTACTTCATTCAACTCACCAGAATTTTCCACAGAAATATCCTTTGTTATTTAAGAATACACAATTGAGCCATTTGTCTTCACTGAATATCCTTGGGGGGGGGTTCTTTCTCAGGGCCTGTTATGGAGAGATTACATTACCTCCTTTGCAAAATCTGCATCCCAGATATTGAATGCGGTAAATCAGCTCCATACTTCATCCCTGCACAGCATAGCTGTTGACTTTATACAGGGGTCTTATTTTCCTCTGTATGGGGTACAGTTCTCGTGTGGGGTGTTGGGCTTATCTCATACACGGTCTAAACAAGG
>JAGKTI010000681.1:33252-47854 GCA_018397915.1 Birgus latro | reverse complement strand
CTCCAACATCCACTGCCCGACCTTGTATCTCTTTTATAACCCCATCCATATACAGATTGAACAACCATGGAGACATGACACATCCTTGTTTCAATCCAACCTTCAAATGGAAAGATTCACTCAGTTTGCCATCCACACGCACTGCAGCCTTAGCACCCTCATACATACTCTTCACTGCCTTCAACAACTTCCCATCCACTCCATATATTCTTAATACCTTCCACAAACCTTGTCTATCCACCCTGTCATATGCTTTCTCCAGATCCATGAAGGCTGCATACAACTTCTTGCCCTTCTCTAGAAACTTTTCCACTAAGGATCTAAGAATGAATATCTGGTCTACACAACCTCTTCCCTTCCTAAAACCTCCTTGTTCTTCTCCAACTAATTCCTCAGTAATTTCCCTAACTCTGTCAATAAGTATCCTACCATATATTTTTCCTATTACACTGAGAAGGCAAATGCCCCTATGATTACCACACACTGCTTTTTCCCCTTTTCCTTTGTACAGAGGAATAATTATACCTGACTTCCAATCCTCCGGGACTCTACCCTCCTCCCAAGCCAATCTGCACACCTTCCACATCCATTCTATTACTATATCTCCCCCATGCTTCAGCATTTCACCACACAGAGTAGTTATCACCTTGATATAAAGATTAGGTACTTGTTGTCATTCCCTCTTTCACATTGACATGATGTTTCTTGATGAATTGTGCTTATTATGTGAGTGTGAAGAAATGCTATATATCAATACCCTGTTCCCCTCTCAGTACCCCAGAGTTGGATAACGATAGAAGTAGTAGTCAGGAGGTGTTAATTAAGGACAGAGGCATTACACATTCCAAGCATGGCTTTCTCATATCTCTTCTTCTCACTCTGTCAGGCATCAAAGGCATAACCTAAACTGACTGCATCAGCATGAAATGATGTATCTTGTGCACTCTTTTGTTATTCAGACAGAGCTAGCCTTCTGTGATGCTATTATCAGTCTAACATTTATTACCTTGCATTACACATGGAGACCACCAGGGGAGAGGAGCCTTCCAATGGTGCCACTGTTGCCCTGAGAGAAGTGGCTGTCACTTATGCACCTCTTCATCCTGCCCTGTGTCCTGTGACAATGATCCTGGTCCAGCTGGGCAGGGCCCCATCTCTCGCATTGGAGCAGCCACTCCCTATGCTATTTTTTATGCTGTACTAAGGGTGATGACTCTCCAGTGGTCATTTCCTATCTTCTCTCACTAGCTGCAAGCGATAAGAGCAATCTTGGGCCACAACCATGATACATATGCCCTGTTTGCTCTCAACAAATCACAGGTACAAGACATAACACATGGATCTGTTCAGTGCATTTCATGTAGAGAATGGATTCACATCACATTCACTACAAAAATGCCAGACAAACCCACAGCACATGGGTGTGTGACAGGTTCAGCACACCCACCAACACTCCAGTCACACCAAACACAGCTTTCCCCACTCCCTCAAACAACCCTTCCACTCACACAACCACAGACATCACAACTCAGTCCCTGTGCACAAGTACAACACCTATAACACAGGTACACACTGGATGCACACTGCCTCGAACACACATAAACATACTACACCTGAATGTTGATGGCCTCTTCAAGGGGAAAAAAAAAAAACAGAAACAGAACAATTCGTTCATGACTACGACATACACAAGCTCTCCTACAAAGTTGCAGAACTGACACACACACAACAGACCCCAAAACTCGGACATTACTCATACCCCTCACTCAGACAGAACTGAGGGCCATGGAGAAAGCCTCATTACATAGTCATCCATCAGTGATGCAACACAAATAACAAAAGTCACTTTTCCAAAATGACACAGCATTAGAAAATCACTCAGTGTCAAATTTGGTCACAAACAAGAAGCCAACATTTTTAACAATTACATTCACCCCTGACACTTCCCATGCTGTACCAGCACAATACAATACAGTGCTCATCTCCTCCCTGTAATGCGGCCACCCAACTCTGTCATTGCTGAGAACTTTAATCCGTTCCGTGCTGGAGCCTTTGTCGGCTTTTTGGTCCCCAGTGCCGAGGGTTTGTGAGGCTGTGTGACCCACAGTGCTGGCCATTTTCAATTTTTTTTTTTTTTTTTTTTATGAATAGACCTGAAAAGTGGTCAAAATAAGCATAGTGATATTAAAAGTGCTGTGTGACCCACAGTGCTGGCCATTTTCAATTTTTTTTTCAATTTTTTTTATTTTTAATGAATAGACCTGAAAAGTGGTCAAAATAAGCATAGTGATATTAAAAGTGCTCAATTCGGCTGTTTTCCACCCAAAAACAGGTGTTTTGGTCCAGCACACCCAGATTTGTGTCAGATGGCTACTTTCAGATACTGCCAGTGGCTGATGTGGATAGGTAGTCCAATTTGGTTTGGAGTGGGTGGATGCATATAGCACTTTTAGTGTGAAAACACAACCTGGTTTACGTAATGTGGCCACAGTCAAAACTATGATCATGGGAAGTTAGGGTTCCGTGCTAATTTTACATATTTTCACTTTTTTTTTTTTTTTTTGTATAAGGCACTATAAACACTCACTAAGGCACAATAAACACTCATGCTGCACCCAGTCGCACTAGTTATGGTAAGTCACACGTTTCTTATGTTATTTTCCTTACTTGATTTTATGATTTATTTCTATTTGCTTACATTTATTTATATTACTTTTCATTATATACACTGTTTACACATCACTGTCAGTTGGTTCATAATTTGGAATCTCTCCAACTTCGACTGGAAGTTGGGAGTAAGCACAATATTATTTGGCAGTGCGATGTGACCCAGATTTGCATCAGATGGCTAATTTCAGATACTGTCAGCAGCCAGTGTGGATAGATTGTCCATTTTGGTGTGGAATGGGTGGATGCATGGAGTACTTGTAGCGTGGAAACATAACCTGGTGTATGTAATGCAGCCACAATCAAACCCATGATGATGGGAAGTTGAGGTTCTGTGCTAATTTTATGAATTTTCATATTCACTTTTTTTACTTCTATATTGGTATAAGGCATGGGAGGGGAGGAGGGGTGTCTGTCATCCCATTTTCTGTCACACACTAAGGGCAAACTCAAATAATTTGCACAAATGTGAGGAAAACCCTGTCCGTATACAAACAGACTCAGCAATTGAGGGTACTATGAGTTAGTCTGAATATATACAGTCTCAGCAATTTTGACACTGTTGGTTTGTCCATAAATACATGGACACGACACAGAATGGGTTAACACAAAAAACACTGCCAGATATGAACACAATCAAAACAATCACTGAGACTTAGACAGTGCTTTACAACTCAACGATGTACTGTACATGCTCAGCGGCACCTCACAATACAGGCATACCCCAGTTTAATGATGCAGTTGTTTAAGTAGAAACCAATCGCTAGGCGGGGTATTGCATCTCGGGGTAGATTTAACATGTGAAGTACGGTAATCACTCACCTAACGAATGGGTTAGGTTCCTGGAAAACCGTTCGTTACGTGAATTTTCGTTGCACGAGCCCATTATAACATGGGTTCAATGGGGTTTGGTTCCAGACTTCTGATTTTTTCTCCCCATCCGCTATTATTCACCCTTCTTTGCTAATTATTAATAAATATTTGTGTATCTTATGACTCCATAACCCATATTCTACAACTGTTTTACATACAGTACATCTACATTCAACAAATACATACGGCATGCAAGTGGAGAATAAAATACCTGTATTTATGGCATGCAAGTGGAGAATAAAACATTTACGTACAGCCACACTTAAACTTTTTTACTTACCTTAAGTTTCCATTAACAGTGCAGTAGTACAGTGAACAGACACACATTACATTAGAAACTAATTCCACAGGCTGAGGTGAATCAGCCACAGGCGAGACTGGGAGGGCTAGAGCTGTTTTGTTTTGAATATAAGGCGGCAGACTGAATACAAGTACAAGCGTCGTGTCGCTAGAGGCGCTGCCATCAACAGCTGCTAGTCACTATGTGCAGTTGGCTTCTCTGGTGGACGGTATGGCTGGTCATCGGTAAAAAAAAAAATTGTCAAATTATTAAGATAACTTAACCTTCAGGAGTATAATAAAAATAATTTGTGATGAAAATATCACAGAAGAAAAGTGTCTTAGAATTTTCTAAAATACCAAAAACTTGTAATTCTGTTAGGGGTTGAAACGATAACAGAGCCAAAAATTTGTTAAACTGAGTCTAGGCATTCGTTGTGCAAACGAAGGGTAGTAAAATACAATTTTCGTTAAACCAAATTTTCGGTGTGTAAGTGTTCATTGCGTGAAGGTTGCCTGTATTGGGAAGCATTTTTGAGCCTTGGGCTTTCCCTCAACCAAGTCCTAAATCCACCCAGATGAGTCCAAAAACAAGTTTCTTGCAACCCTAAACTCCCAGATAGTTTTAAAGCAAGCTAAACAATTCTAAAAGCAGTTTGTAACTCACCTAAACCCAAAAATAAAATTGAAAATCATCAAAAAAAAAGTCTGGAAAAAAAATCAGACTTAGTAAACTGTACCTCAAAATGACAATGTTCACCCTACCTGTGACTAAGACACATTAATCTAAGCCTAAAAACAGTTTATAAATTAACCTAAACACAAAATTTAAGTCTAAAATATCATCAAAATCGGTTTTTAAACAAACAAAACCCATCATTATACCAGGGTTTGGCCATCATTCTGCGGCTTAAGGTGGTACAGTATTTATTTCTACCCCCATCGCTGTGCTGGGGTATCTCATCAAGGGCTATCGTATCTCGGGGTCTGCCTGTATGTACTCATTCCACACATTGCAAACCACACCTCCTTCTTCCTAGACATCATATTCTTTTCACCATCACTTTCTCATAGCATCATCTGGCAATCGGAACCCAAATTTGATACAGATCATCTCCCAGTCATTATCCCTGTAGAAACACAGTCCAAACCAGAACAATCACACCTCACATACACAAACTACAAGAAAGGAGACAGGACAAAATTCACTGAAGAAACAGAACAACACATTCTACACTGTACACCCATCAGCAACATTTACAGGCACACTACAAAGTTCAGCAATATCATATTTAACACAGAGAAACGCCGCATTCCACGTGGCAACAGAAGACATTACAACCCAAACTTCAGTGGCAGTTTCCCATTGCATAAGACAGTGCAGCTAACTTAAACACAGCTCACCTCACCCATACACATGACACCATCACAAGGCTCTGAGAACTATACAGTGTAATCAAGAACAAAATTAACACAAAGAAAACAGAAACTGGAAGGCCGTTGTAACAACACTTAGCCACTTTACAGACTCCTCTTGACTACAATATTATTTATAGTACAGTATCACAAGATCTCAAGCATGCACTTCCAAGACTTATGCCACCTTCACCTCATCACCCAACACATCCCTTCATTCAAAGAAGAAGCAAACAAACATACTCAAACCTCTGCACAAACATGTCACTTAACACCAGTGTGTTAAGTCAGAAAAACAGCCTTCTCAACATAGGCAGCCCTTCTCACATGATCATGATGCAACTCCCTTCCCTCTAAAACAGATGTGTTATCATGAAAACAAAGAGCTCTACATGTACAGGGTTAACTCTTTTTATCTTGTTTTTGTTTTTCTTGGAGGGAATCATGTGGGCTTTTGGCCACTGGTTCCTTCTTCCTTGCATTAAGAAAAAAAAAAAAAATGCACCTGAAATATTTAGGACCACAAGGCATCCAGGCCCTCACAAACATCAGCAACTACTCATATGCACATTGTAGCAATCCCAGTATTTGGATGCATGAAATGTTCATCACTGTACTTACACCAAAGACCCAACACTCCCTCCATTATACAGATCCATAGCACCACTTAGCACACCATTCAAAGTAACTGAACGCCTCTTTTTTAACAGTCATTCTCCATGTTCCCATGTTCCCTCACAACATGAATTCAGAACACTGGACTTTACTGACTAATCTCACACAACAAAAACTGGATGGCATCAACTCTGCAACACCCGCACGATGCACAATTCTCACACCAGCACAGTACAGCCTCGTTATGCTATAGGGTTGCATCAAGTGATGACCTATTGTATAACAAATTATCGCATAATGAAGTCGATATAACGTGTTCAGTGGGGTTAGGGAGGGTGACCTTGACCTTGAAGCCTAAAATGCCCTGCCCCCTCCTCCTCCTCCTCCTCCTCCTCCTCCTCCCCCCCAAAAAAAAAAAAAAAAAAACTGCCAAGCATCAGAAGTTTGTCCTGTGCTGGTGCAAGTTGTCACTGAGAGTCCCCCCCCCCTCCACCACCAGGATACCAGGATGGGGGACAGGTATAGGGTCTGGATGACCACTCCATGCAAAACTTATGGTATCACTTCACTTTATATTGCACACTGCACTAATTGTTAAGCACTTGCATTGTCATTTGGCAATAACAATGGTGTTCCAGTGGTCTTTCATGCATAAAATAAAACAAAAGGCAACGATCACAGCCATTGTAAACACTGGGTGGGCATCTTCACTCAAGTCAACTGAGTAGAGGCCTAGAAAGAGGATGATAGTTATGTAAGGTTGGCACAATTTGTAAGTCACAGGTTTCAGTTTGTCACACAAAACTTATCATTTCACTTAGTACTGCACGCTGCATTATTTATTAACCCATAGATGCTGGGCTGTTTATACCGTGGTCGTCCTCTCAGTACAGTCAATTTTCCCAAAACTGCTTGTTTTCAGACCTTAATATCTCAGAAAGTATAGCAGTTAGGGAAACAAGTTATAGACCATATTACTCACCAATTCTTCATGTGAATAAAAGCATCCCCAGGTCTGTATGTGGTCTCGTCAGTGAGTAAAGGACGAGTAGAATATTATTAAATTTTGGCGCAAGAGGCAGGATGTATTCATGCGTGTGCTCTCGGCCCTGACTTTGGTTTCACTTTCAACGTGATAACTTCTCCACTACCAGATAAACTAGGCACATTGGTGTCCAGGGCATGCCCTATGACACTATCACTGGACCCTTTCGTAGTGTCCTTGGAATGAGGCTTGGCAGGGGTGGATGAGGCAAGGGGTCCAAGTGTGGGGGGAATGGAATTGGATGAGAAGTCTCAGAGAACATTGTTCAGCACCTGGCTCCGTGACAGAGACGACTGAGGTATACTTGCGTGAGGTGGCAAGAGTCACTCCTTACCTATTGGTGACAAGATCACGTGGCAGCCACTTCAAACTGTGGTGCAAAAACAAGTGCGGTACCAACCAGTGCCCAGCGTCACCGTGCCACCAATTTCTCAATAGTTCTGATTGACACCTGGTGGTTAGGGGTTAAGCTCCTGCTCTGTTTTTTGGCAATAACTTTGGTGTTTCGGTGTCCTTTCTTGCATAAAATAGAATGAAAGGCAACAGCCACAGCTAATGTAATCATTGGGTGGGCATCTTCACTCAGTCAGCTGTGTAGAGGCCTAGAAAGGGGATAATTGTTACATAAGGTTGACATGATTTGCAAGTTATGAGTTTCAGTTTTTCACACACAAAAAGTATCACTTCACTTAATATTGCACACTGCACTGTTTGTTAAGCATTTGCACAGTTAATTGGCAATAACATTGATGTTTCAGTGGCCTTTCATGCACAGAATAAAATGAAAGGCAACAATCACAGCCAATTTAAACACTGGGCAGCCATTTTTGTGTGTGTGTGTCACTGTGTCCTCACAAGATTCTTGGAAGTAGCAGTCAAAAATATCGTTGTAGCAACATCACAATTAATTTTTTAATGTACCGAGACAAGGTATAACTTTTTAATTATTGTTGTAGCAGTTTATCACCTAACAGGGTACTATCCCCTGATGCAAACTAATCACCAAGATATACAACACAAACAGTCAGACATGGAGAACAACACCAGACATTTTCTTACCGACTGTTTGCCCGGTAGACAAGCACATGTTACAGTTCAGGGCATGTCATTATGAATGCTGAATTTCCCCAACAGAGTTCCACAAGTTTCTGTTCTCTCACCCACACTCTTCAAATATATTTAACAATATATATATAAATATATATTAAAATATATATTAGAATATAAAAATATATATTATAATATATATTTGAATATATATTAAAATATATATAAAAAAAATATATTAAAATATATAACCTGACCAAGGGGCGTTCAAAATGTCCATAACCTGACCTTGAAGGAGCATGGATATGACAATGATGAATAGAGTACAAAATGTTTATTTTTCAACATAGTCTCCATTCAAAGATACACATTTTTCATAACATCTTTCCAGAGCTTCGAGGCCCTCTCTGAAAAAGTCTGTTGAAAACCCCTCCAAAGCCTCCATAACAGCCTCTTTTGTCTCATCGTCATCAGAAAACACATGGCAACGAGGATTTTTCTTCACGTATGGGAACAGATGGTAGTCTGATGGTGTGAGATCCAGTGAATATGGAGGATGCGGCAACAACTCGAACCCACAGTCAATGGTTTTGGTGGTGGCCACTCTGCTCTTGTGAGCAGGCGCATTGTCTTGAAGCAAGCGCACACCTCGTTATTTTTCCTCGTCTTTTCTGGACAATGGCGGCCCGGAGTTCCCCCAAAAGAGAGGCATAGTAATCACCATTGATTGTGCATCCCTCCTGGAGAAAGTCCACCAACAAAATTCCAGAGGCATCCCAGAAGATAGTCACCATGACCTTGCCAGCTGATTTCATGACCTTGCACTTCTTCGGTGCTGGAGACTCCGGATGCTTCTGCTGGTGGGACTCGGCCTTGCTTTCTGGATCGAAGTGAGGGACCCAGGTTTCATCTTGGGTAACAAGTCAACCCAGGAAGTCCTCGCGGTTGACGTTGAAGAAGCTCAAAATTTCGCGTGATGTCTCCATGTGAACACACTTCTGCTTGGGAGACAGCAAACAGGGGACCAATCGCACTGACACCTTGACATGTCGAGGCAGTCATGGAGGATGGATTCAATGGACCCCACAGACAACCTCACTGTAGGAAACTAGGCAAACCACACTCACCGGCCTCACAACGTGAACTGCCAAGGTTCCCGGTTGCATACCACAGGAACCTTCCGATGACGTCATCACTCGTGACTTAACAGGTGTGGGCGTGCGCACACACACTAACACTCTCGTCCTCTCTTCTTAATTTGACAGAAGATTCCAAGGACGAAGCTGGATGGTCTATTTGCGTCTGATACACACTATGTATCCAATACATAGACGTTTGTGTGAGTACCATCAACACCCGATACGCACTATGTATCCAATACATACACTTTTGTTTAATTACTATCAAGACCCAGTCTGTGGCCACATACAGATATGTGATGTCTCTTGAAGTATTATAAACTTTCTAGTCTCGGCTGACTGCTGCACGCAGCCGCTCGGTCGAGGCACCTTCTTGGTGAGACAATCAGTCAGTTGTTGTGATGTATCCACCCAGGATACCTCATCAATCTCCCCCCGCTCCAACATGTCCCTCAACACAGCAATATCAATGCGCAGTCTCCTGTCTTCTACGCTCCTACAGGAGTAAAGGGCGTCCACCAGACTCTTGTTGTCAACGAAACACTTTATTTTGACTTTCCACATCCAGAAACCTCACGCAATATGTTGGAGAGATATATAGCAGTTTCAGCACATTCAAGCAGCTCCAACGCCTCAGCAGATAAGGTAGATTTGACAACCCTCCTGATCTTTCTTGTCTGCCAGAATATAGGACATCTTGCCTCACTAGCATCTTGTAGGAAGATCACAAAACTTCCCTGAGATCCATTGCCTACAAGGTTGGCAAATGAGGCATCCGAAAGCACTCTATATGACACTCCTTGATCGGCCCCATTCTTGGAATGTATAGCTTCATGTTGTCAGTCTTCACCCTTGAGATCACCTTATTGAGTCTAAGCAAATCCGCTATGGTAGCTCGGTTGCTATTCACACTCAACTCACACACATCAAAGGCAATATCTGGCCGAGTGTATGTGGCAATCCAATTGAGTTGCCCAATTAATGCTCGGTACTCCATTTTCTCAGACTCGGACAGCTCCCCTGATTTTACTGCTGCACGATGTTTACTCAGCGTGACTGGTTTCAGAGATGAAGCATACTGGAATTGGTCGAGCGTTATGCTGCCATCGATGTTGGAGATGACAGTGAGACCAACGTATTTGGAGGCTTTTGATTCTGAACTGCCGATGAGGAAAATTTGACTCAAACGATTTATCACTTGCTGTTCGAACTCATGTGTACCAGCCCAAAGGAAGTCGTCGACGTAGATGCATACAATGCCTTCGACTTTGCCACCATTGCTCCAAGAGAACCGCTGAATCCAGTGATTACACTTTAGCTCCGAGACTCAACAACTGATCTTTTACGTGCAGTTACCAATGCCTAGCAGCATCACAAAGGTCGTAAACAGTTTTCTTTAGTCTCCATAACTTACCATTTGCATATTCAGGCGTAGGACGTAAATGAACAACTCTCTCAATGTCGTTACCTTGCAAGTAGGCAGCTTTCACGTCCATAGTGTGGCAATCCCACTGGTTGGTGGAGGCCAAAGAAAGTGCCAAATGCACTGCTTCCTTTGAACAAGTAGGCGAGTCTTTTCGGAGATCCACTGTGTCTTCCTCAAATCCTCTGGCGACTGAGCGGGCCTTAACAATAGGCTTTCCATTTTTCAGTTTTTCTGTCACAACCCATCGAACCGTTATGGCACCTTGCCCAACATCATCTGCTTCTTCATACACATCATTATTCTGCCAGTTTGTAATTTCATTTTCCTTAGCAGCGCATAATACGGCCTCAAAGTTGAAAAGAACAAGCATTTCTGCATCATCATCAACCACTTCCCATTCGCTAAGATCCTTCTCCAAATCTATCCAATCAATGCTGCCGTCAGAGTCCCTCTTCAAATTATAGCAGTGTTTGTACTTTCCAGTGGCTTTACCTGCCCGACTTCAGCAGGGTCTGAACACCATCCTTCCTCTTCAGAGCATCTGCATCAATCTCCGAAGACGCCACCCTTGCTCTTTCAGACAATGACAGGTGAATAGCTAAGGTTTGTTTTTCTTTTGCTAGGTCCGTTAGTTCGCACCAAATGCCAATGTCTTTTTTCCAGCTCTCATGTGCAGAATCATTTTCAAGTTTTGGAGGCCACTTGGTCGAACTCGACGCCATTCTTCTAACCACGCTCTGCTACCAGTATAGGAAACTAGGCAAACCACACTCACCGGCCTCACAACGTGAACTGCCAAGGTTCCCGGTTGCATACCACAGGAACCTTCCGATGACGTTATCACTCGTGACTTAGCAGGTGTGTGCGTGCGCACACACACTAACACTCACTTTAGCAGCAATGTGTCTGACAGACACATGCCTATCCTCCATCACAATTTTCTCCACAGAGTTAACATTTTCCTCAGTCACTGCAGTCAATGGCCGACCACTGCATGGATCATCTTCAACGCTTTCTCGACCAGCTTTGAAGAGAGCTGTCCACTTTTTGACTTTCGTATGCAAGATCATTGTCACCCAATGTCGCCACCAGTTCCTCATGGATAACCTTTGGCGCCTTTTTCTGTAGCACCATGAAACGAATAACTGAACGCTGCTGAATTTCGTCCATTGCTGACATCGATATTGTGTCACTGGTAAATGGACGTCCAATCTGAGGGAAACAATGAACTCAGTTAATTAGGAATTATGCCAGTAAACGTTTGAATGATTCAACTTTGTCCACATCACTGCAATTTACATACAAAAAGACCTCACTATAACGGACTAATTGGGGCTCAGGCCAGTCTGAAATATGCGATTTTCCGATAAAAGCGACATCCGGACTTTTTCCGATATATCAGACATTAGTCCAGATTTTATCGGTAGTTTTCACCACCATTGCAGTATTGTACTGTGTTTTACCTTCACTACATTAATCAAATGGTATAATAATACTGTATTGTGCACTGAAAAACATGTCTTTTACTTGTCTTATTGTGGTGAACATAGCTGAAGTTGTCAGGCAGTCCGGACTGATTCTGGCTATATCGGACTTTTTCTGATATATAGGAGTTTAGTCCGGTAGCTCCTTGAGTCCGATAAAAGCGAATTCCGGTGTACTGAAGTCCGTTATATCGAGGTTTTACTGTACTTTCATGCAGTTTCATAGTCGGGCTATGGACTTTATGAATGCCCTTCATACATGTATGATATTCCCACACCCCAGCCACTCACAAACATTACCTCATACAGATGACATCACCATAACAACGACACATCACGCTGCATCATTACACTATGGCGTGATAAATGCTAAGCGCAAAAATTCTGTGGAAAAAAAAAAATCCACACGTCCTCATGTGTATTGTGTGTTTCTTCCATGTGTAGGAAAGTGCATGTACCGGCTGGGATAGATTAAAACTGCTATGTCACTTGTCAGGTTGCATGGTGCTAAACACAAATCCAGCTGTCTCTGGAGTACAGTAGACCCTCAGTTTAATGGACCTCAACAGATCTAATACAGTACCAGTATCAATTTTAATGGACTCTGAAAGGCCGCCAGACTTGTTGGCTGTAACGAACAATGTCCCTTAAATGAGGTGCAATTGGTCATAATACATGTTTCGTACCCCTTTTGCTCCATCCTAACCTGAAATTGCCCTCACTCCCTCGTGACTGCTGAGTTGTAATAACAGACTAGGCTATAATAAAACTGTACCAATCATGATGAAGTGCTATGACAAGGATGTGAAACATGCTGGAAGAGGGTGAAGTTATGGGCCAAGGTAGTCTAAAATGAGTATAGTTTTCATTTTTAGTACCAGAATATGCTATTGTACTTATTTATTTTCAAACATACTTGAAATCCCACCTCTGGGGGACCATTGGTTATAACGGATTATTGGCATTATCGGATGAGGATTCCCCCAAATTAGTTCGTTACAGCAAGGGTGTACAGTACTGTATGTGTCATCATATGGGTATGAGTTGAAATATGTCCTCTCATAATAGATTTACCAGTTTCTGTATAGAATTTGGGAGGCATAGCTTTTCATTATGCCATGGTGTAGTGATATTAATGCCTAGCTACTAACTAGGAGCCCCATGTTAGATTTCAGGGTAGAATGTTAAAAACTTCCATATATGTCCACTTGACACATGAACTGTGTATTTCTCCCATGTATAGGAAGATACATGTACTGACTTGGCTAGATTAAAATTGCTAGCACAAACCAAGTTGCCTGGGGCTAAGCAGAAATCCAGATGATTCTGGAATATGTCATCAAATGGGTATAGGTTGATCTGTGTCCTCCCATAATGGATTTATATGATTCTTCATAAAATCCGGATGGCTTAGCTTTTAACACACCATGGCTTTGTGATATCAATGCCTGGATGCTATCTAGGAATCCCAGGTTCATTTCTAAGCTAGAGCATTAAAAACTTTCCTTATTTGTTAATGTATCCGCATAATTAGACCCACGCACATACACACATGCTGTTGTCTCTTATTTTTGTGCAGCTAATTTGCCCATGAGAAAACTGCCATGCAGTGTGAATATGGGGTAGGAAATCCCCAGGCTTTTTCAGAGTTGCCTTTTTGTCTTCCTGAAAAATGTAACCCCAGCAGACACATTCATAAAAACACTCTGATCATTGCATTATTAGGATCAGGAAACAGTTAATGAACGAGAATATAATGTCGATAAGCATTCAATAAGTAGAATTTTAACTCTTCTTGATTGTGCAGATGACGAAGTGACAGATGTTGGGGAGGGGGGTATCAGAGGCTGAGGGGATACGAGAGGGTGATTGAGTAATGCCTACGACCCCTTAGCGACTGAGGCTAGGCATCATAGCCCTTTAAGTCACTTTCTGTAGGTTTGCCAAATTGTCAGAGACCATGCTGAGTTTGATGGTGCAGATGTGCCACGACAACAGGACTTGGGAATGAGATGGCCGGGCTGGAGATGGTCTAATGCGAGAATTTTGCATTGCCCATAAAATAAGTAAATCCCACCGAATTGACACCAGTGTAGTGCGTGAATTTTGCATTGCCCATAAAATAAGTAAATCCCACTGAATTGACACCAGTCTAATAGTTGAATTAAGTATTATTCCAGGGTATTCCGTTACTGCCAGAACATTAAGAAGGCCTCGTTAATAATTAAAATTATTTGGTATCGCTGCCACCACCCAGCTGTTGCCGGGAAAAAAAAGTATTAATGATACTAGTCCCGTATGATGGAAGAGGGACAGAGGGCCTCTGGCACTAACAGGGTAGTGTGAGAATTCTATAAGAGAGCGTGGTTCTTTAGATGTAACATGCCTTGCGGGCCACTCAGTCTTAGATATACTACCTAGAGGATTATAACAAACACATTCTATTTAAATTTACTTATCTTTATTATTATCCTTAAATTACACAAAATGAAAGAGTTTCAAGCAAGATTTAATTGCTGGACCTTAATAAATCAGTAGTCTCTATTACACCAGAAGAGTTGAAAGAGAGAATGCAAGATCTGTTCCACACAGTCTATAAATCATCTGACCC
>JAGKTI010000681.1:7906-18340 GCA_018397915.1 Birgus latro | reverse complement strand
TCACTCAACAACACAGTATCACCTGCAAACAACAGTACAGGGAGTTTCCAAACACTGCCCTCTCTCACTAGGGCCGCTCCAACATCCACTGCCCAGCCTTGTATCTCTTTTATAACCCCATCCATGTACAGATTGAACAACCATGGAGACATGACACATCCTTGTTTCAAGCCAACCTTCAAATGGAAAGATTCAGTCAGTTTGCCATCCACACACACTGCAGCCTTAGCACCCTCATACATACTCTTCACTGCCTTCAATAACTTCCCATCCACCCCATATATTCTTAATAGCTTCCACAGTCCTTGTTTATCCACCCTGTCATATGCTTTCTCCAGTCTATCCACCCTGTCATATGGTTTCTCCAGATCCATGAAGGCTGCATACAACTTCTTGCCCTTCTCTAGAAACTTTTCCACTAAGGATCTAAGAATAAATATCTGGTCTACACAACCTCTTCCCTTCCTAAAACCTCCTTGTTCTTTTCCAACTAATTCCTCAGTAATTTTCCTAACTCTGTCAATAAGTATCCTACCATTTACTTTTCCTATTACACTGAGAAGGCAAATGCCCCTATGATTACCACACTTTTTCCCCTTTTCCTTTGTACAGAGGAATAATTATACCTGACTTCCAGTTTTCTGGGACTCTACCCTCCTCCCAAGCCAATCTGCACACCTTCCACATCCATTCTATTACTATCTCTCCCCCATGCTTCAGCATTTCACCACACACTCCATCAATTCCTGGGGCTTTCCCCATTAACTTTCTTCATTGCTTCCACCACTTCCATCCTGCTGATTTCTTCCTCTCTTCTAAATTCCTATATAACGTAAAAAGTCCAATAAAGTCAGAAGCAGTCCGGACTGCCTGACCACTTCATCTATGTTCATTACAATAAGGTAAAGAAAAGACATATTTATCAGTGTACAGTACAGTATAGGAACACCCTGGTTTAACGATGCTGTTCGTTAAGTAAAAACCCATCGCTCGGTGGGGTGTCATATCTTGGGGTAGATTTAACATCTAAAGTATAGGGATGTGTTTTTGAGCCTTGGGTTTCCCCCCAAGCCAAGTCCTAAACCCACCCAAATGAGTCCAAAAAAAAGTTTGGAGCCAATATAAATGGTCTAACAGCTCTAAAAGACGCTAACCTAAACCTAAAACCAGTGCCCATCTTGCTTGTACCCAGTCAAGGTCGCTGGAGAATGCGATCTCCGACTCATATTCAAACTCGGTAGAGAAGAAGCAGCAGCACTGTATACAGTCCCACCATCAGACGGTCCCAGGACAATTAAATAAGCATCTGTTATAATAATGTATGAATGACGCAGAATCGCCCAAGGTGCGAATTGTTTTGATGGAGAATCGTTGATGTATTGATAGGAAATTCTCTTGGCAGGGAATGTGATCGATGATGCGATCTGGTTAGCCTTTTCAACGGCCCCTCTTTACATCATTTTTGTTACTGTTCTGGTTGCTGTCCTTTATTTTCTTCTTTTATTTTTCCAACATTTAGTTAGAAATTCCTTTGTATTTTCAAAGCATTTTCCCTTGAACAACCCGAATGTAAACACATGATTCATTGATCGATGATGCAATTGGGATAACCTTTTCAATGGTCCCTCTTTATGTCATTTTTGCTACTTTTAAAGTTGATGAGTTCCTTTATATTTTTCTCTCTTATTTTCCAACATTTATTTAGAAATTCCTCTGTATTTTCAAAGCGTTTTCCCTTGAACAACCCAAATGTAAGCGCATGCTTTATCGATGTCTCAGTTTTCATCAGTGCTTGAAATATTTACTCTCAAAGGTTTTCATAATTATTAATATTTATTTAAAATTATTATTTTGTATTCCATCATAGGTTAAATGACAGTTCAAGGGTCAAACACGAAATATTCTTTGTTGAGTCGCCTAGTTGTCCATACTGTTTTGTACCTTGTCTGATGGGCGAGAATCCGTACCCCAAATGACAGTGTTCACTCCACCTATGCCTAAAACATTTATGTAAGTCTAAAAAACAGTTTTTAAATCATCCTAAGCCCAAAATTTAAGTCTAAATTATTATCAAAATTGGTAAAAAAATCAAAACCCATCGCAAGACTGAGGGGAGGCCTACAATAGGCGGGATAGGGTGGTATTCCTTGACCTATCACAGTTCCTGGGTATCACATCTAGGGGTATCATAAATTGGGGTTTGCCTGTATTATTATATATATTTTATTTTAGTGAAGGTATAATACAGTACAGTACTGCAGTGGTAGTGAAGACAGTTTAAAAACCATTGGTGCTATCCGGACTAATTTCTGACATATCGGAAAATGTCCGGGTTAGCAGGGGTAAGCCTAGATGTCACTTTTATTAGAATTTCGCTTTTTTTTTTGGAATGGCATGGGTCCCAATTAGTCCGTTATAGTGAGGTCTTACTGTATGTGTAAATAGAAGGGTGTCTGAAGTGAAAGAGTGAATTCACACTGCAAGTATTTGGTGGTTGCACCTCTACCCCCACTACCTCAGGACCAAGCTTTAGCACTAGGACCTTGGCCCATATTTATCATTACCTGTGAACATTTGCAAGGGGCCATGTGAACTCACAGGCAAGTGAACTGTTCACAATTTGTGAATGACTGTAAGAGTTATTTATCAAGCTTGTGAAGCTCTTCTAACACTGTTAGCCGATCGCAACAGTGAAGGAAGTTTGCTAGTGTCTGGAGCATTTTAACCCCTGTTTGTCATGTAACATCTATACACGTCACAGTTGGGGTGCTACATGGCCACTGAGTAGCGGCTGTACATGCAAGTGTCTTCCTGCGTCTGCCACCATTTGAACTGGCCACCATTTTATCTCGCTGCCAAAGGGTAGGGAGGGAGTCCTTTCATAGCACACAGGCAAGAGTCAGTCTGACCCATGCTTTTGCCAGGTGTACGACGGTGTCTTCAGGTTCCTATTTGTCTGATTCCATCCATGCTGCCTCTAGCCAATTGCTTCATCCACCCCTGCCAAGCCTCTTGCCAAGGATACTAGAAAAGGGCTCATTGATAGTGCCATAATGCATGCCTTGGATGCAGTGATGCCCAGTTTATCTAGGAGTGGAAATGGTATCACGTTGCAAAGCCATAGTTGACGCTGCTGGCAGACGCACGAACACATCCTGCTCTCACGCTAAAAATTAGTTCTCTTCCTTACGTCATTACTGACCAATGCAACGACCTACACACTTGGGGATACTTTCATTCGCAGGAGGAAGAGTGTTATACTTTCTGAGATACTGAACTTTGAAAACAAGCAGTTTCCCAGAAAGTGCCTGTAGCGAGGTTATGACTGTATTAAAAATAGCCTGGCATTTGTGGGTTAATGATTTGGGAATCATTCACAAGAGGCAAGTAGGTGATGGTATAAACTTATTTATGCATCTGCCAGCAAAGGAATTTTCGACTACAGACAAACATCATGGATGACTATAATGATTGAGAGTTAGGAGAAGATACCATTTAGGCAATGAATGATACTTGTGACAGATTTGATGAGAAATTAGGTAACTACACTCAACAATGTAATGCAGTCTCCCCAGAGGTGAAACTTGCAATGAACTTTTGGTATTTGGCAGCTTGCAAAATGCAACAGTGCAATGAAAACAAATTTGGGTTATCAGACCCAACAATCAACAAAGTGATCACAGAGAAATTTGAAGCTCTGTTTACACCAGAATTAATAAAATAGTAAAACCTTGATATAATGGACTTCAGTAGACTGGAATTCGCTTTTATTGGAATCGAGGAGCTACCGGACTAAATTCTTCTCTCTCTCTCTCTTTTTTTTTAATGTGAGGAAGAAGGAACCAAACGAAAGAGAGCCAAATTCAACATCCAATCATTTCAAGATGCCTGGACACACTGCGTTTGAAAGACTGGAGATCATAGGAAGTAGGGAATACAGACAGAGGAAGACAGTTCCAGAGTTGACCAGTTGCATAAATGAACAACTGGGAGTAGCGGTTAACTCTTGCAATAGAGAGTTAGACAGAAAAGGGATGAGAGTTTGTTGCTAGACGGGTACTATGTGCCCGTCGTAGAGGTGGAGGGATGCAAGCAGACAGTTCAGAAGAACAGTGACCGTTGAAGTAGCAATAGAAGAGAGATAAAGATGCAACAGTGCAGTGAAAAGACAGAAGTTGAAGGGAAACAGTAAGAGGAGGAGAGTTAATGAGACGAAAAGCCTTTGACTCCACCCTATTGAGAAGAGCTGCATGTGGGAAGCCTCCCCACACAAGAGAGTTGTACTCCATACAGGGGTGAATAAAATCCATGTACAAGGTCAACAACTGAGCAGGGGTAAAAAGAAGTTCGAAATCGGCTTAGCACACCTAATCTCTTGGAAGCAGATTTCACCAGAAATGTAATATGTTCTTTCCGAGATAAATCCTGAGAGAATGAAACCCCAAGCATGTTCAAGGATGATGCAGGACTGAGCTGGACATTATTAAACATTAGTGGATAATCCTGAGGATGATTTTGTCAGGTTGATAAGTGTAAGAACTGAGTCTTTGATGCATTAAAAATAACAAGATTATTTTTACTCCAGTCAGAGATGCGAGCCAAGTCAGACATTAGGTGTGCCATGGCCTCATTCCTTGTTTGTTGAAGTAATTGCTGAGATGGACATTGAGGGGGCATTTATGATCCCTCCCCCTGGGGACTCAGAGGCATGTTACTGTATTTGCCATTTTGTCAGATTTTGAAAAAGAAGTGTAGTGTGTAGCATGCATGTAGTATGGTGTTGACAGTTAGAGAAATTTGTATTGGAGAGCATGTTGGCCAACTCTCTGTTTTACTGAGATACTGAAAATGTTCAGCAAAGGGGGATGGTCAACAGTCCTGAGGGCTGATGAAATGGGAGCTCCAGCTCTCCCTGTCATCAGCTTTCCATCCACCGTGGGAGTACTGCCTTGCTCGACTGGTGCTACTGTCAACTCCTATTACAGTCTATCGGAAAAAGTCCGATTAAGCCAGAAGCAGTCCAGACTGCCAGACCACTTCAGCTATGTTCACCACAATAAGGTACATAAAAGACATGTTTATTAGTGTACACTACAATATTAATATATGTATTATTCCAGTTGTTTATAAGTGAATGTATAATACAATAAAGTACTGCAGTGGTAGTGAAAACAGTTAAAAAACCGTTGGTGCAATCCGGATAATGCCTGATATATCGGAAGAAGTCCGGGTTAGCGGGGGGAAGTTTGGATGTCATTTTCATCGGAACTTTGCTTTTTTCTAAATGACTTAACACAATGAGGTTATTGATCTGATGGGCATGTTACGAAAGGAGTTTGTGCATTTGTAATCCATAGTTTAAACACAGAGATGCACACAAATACACTTTGTACAGTTGGAAAGAAGACAGTGGTGAAAGGAGTCTGGCTGTTGTTGTGGAGAGAATGATGCTTGACAGTGTTATGGATATGACTGGAGTCATTACGAATTATAGTTCACGGTTTAGCCCACCAGGTCTTCATAGTGTAGCTTCCAGACAGGAAATTGAGACTGTGGACAACTTGAAATATCCATATATGTGCATATATTTCTAAAATTAGTGGTAGGTGGTGGCGAGCCTCATCTGCTCACTTGATGTAGTGCTGCTTATTTCTTCCTTAGCCTTTATAATTCTTTTTCTGTGCCTGCCCTCCATTCTTCCTATTTCTCCCATCTTTCCTGTCACTTCTTATTGCCTTTCTTTCCTTTACAGGTGGCTTTACATTGAGTGACAAGCCAAATGGTTTCCTGTAAGCCAAGAAACCATTGACAACGCTTGGTGGTAACAATATAACCAAACCATACGTGCTCCATACGTGTCAACAAGTGGGTTGGTGGAGGGTTAGTGCCCCTTCCTGTAAAACAAATAACTCAAAGTCAAATGACCACCCCTTACGGGATTATGGCGTCTGGCAATAGATAGATAAATAGATAGTATTTTTCTCATTTGTTTTCTGTATATATACAGTATATATATAAAAAAAAAAAGTTTGATGCCATGTTTTCCCCTAAGTGCTATGGCGTTGCCTCTGGGTAGAGGACTTAGGTTTGGAGCATGTAGCACTTTATGAGTGGATGCCCTTCCTCAGGTCTACTACGGTAATGACCCTTGGGTGGACTCGAACCTCCGACCCTTCAGCCAGAGCGGAGCACTCTGACCCAATGAGCCACGGCTGCTACCCATTTATTTTGTTTTCTGTATAACATGTAATATATGTGCAATATTGTGCGATAACTTAAAGTGCTTTTTTGTCTTTGTGTTCATTGCTGAGCGCGTTCATCTTGGAATATATTTAGTACGTGCTTCACTCATTTTTCTTAAGTCAAGCAGCAGCAGCATTCATTGAATTCATCCAAGTATTTTGTTGCAGTACATTTCATTATATGGTAGTCATCTCCTGATCTTTGCAACACCGTATATAGTATCTTGCACTTATACCAAAATATATGTTTTCAAGCTTGAACAATTATAAAGCCAGCCCAGCTGACTGCCCCCGGTGTCGTATGCACGGTAAGACTTATGCTGGAAGTTACCGTTCCGCTCAGTGCGCATGCGCTGAATGCCCTTTTAGCTTCTATGCTGAAAGTATCCGCATGTTATCTCAAGTACCGTGCCATTTATCGACAATATTTTATGAAAAACATTTGTCAGGAAGATAGTTGGATGTCTTACGTAACTACAGGTAGATATATAGATATATATAGATAAATATATTTATGTATGTTACAGGCAGATCGTGAAATCAGTCATTTCATGAATTAAAGGTAGTTTAGTTTAGGTTTATTTAGGTTAGGTTGATCTATGATAAGGTTAGGCTAGGTTAAGGTTAGTTTAGGTTTGGTTAGGGTACATTAATTTAGGCTAAAGAGAAGGAAACGGTAACTTCCAGCATAAGTCACTCCGTGCATATGACACCGGCAGCGTGATTCTCCCTTCGCAGTATGGAGCCAAATTAGTGTGAAAAATGGACTGTTACACAGCTTAAGCAATGCTTAAGACAAAGAAGTGCCTCATTTGGGATATATTAAAGGAAAACTAATACAGCTAGTGAGACTCTGTGGTACAGTGGTAGAGTGTGTGTCTTGCATGCTGGTGGAAACGGGTTTGCCTCCCGCCAGAGTTGTAAAAACTTTGGAAAGCATTCACCGAGCCACTGACTGCTTTGGCGGACATAAAGGGTGCTGTGGTTGAACCAGTGTCGCATACTAGTATGCTTGCACCCAGTCGGCTTAAGGCGGGCCAATTACACTTGGTTCACAGACTACACACACACACATCCATTCTGTGGTACAGTGGTAGAGTGTGTGTCTTGCATGCTGGTGGACACGGGTTTGCCTCCCGCCAGAGTTGTAAAAACTTTGGAAAGCATTCACTGAGCCACTGACCGCTTTGGCGGACATAAAGGGTGCTGTGGTTGAACCAGTGCCGCACAATTACACTTGGTTCACAGACTACACACACACACATCCAAAGCCACTCCAACACAACAATTACACTTACAAGCACTTCTCACCCTACATACAATTCTTCAGAGCACCACATATTGGGGGAGATACAGACAGATTGATCGATAGGTAGATAGAAATCTCATGAACATCCCAATTTACTAGATCAAGTTGAGCCAACTGATGGCAAGAGTGTAGGTGAATCGAGACTGACTGTTTGTGTTAATGGGAAAGTATTAGTATTCCCTGATCCCCATTTATTAACAAATTGGGATGATAACCCATTTCCCATCCAGTCAGTAAAATGTCTTGAGCATATTGCATGGAATCTTGTAGCCTCCCATCCTTCATTCCATTTACATTTATTTTCCCAGAGCTTTCATCATTTTGGTTCCTTCTTAGCTGAGGGAAATTTAGCCCAGCCTCTAACTTCAAGCCCTATAAGGATACTGGTTAGCATTTTTTCTTGAATCCAACGAGCAATCTACCACTGCACAAACAAGCACAGGCATTGTCACTTCAAGTACCTGAGAATCGCTGTGTTTATGTTGACGGTCCGAGACTTGAACCTAGAATGATAATCATGCACCTGGCAGCATGGTGGGGTGGGCATCTGCTTGAAGATGCTAGAGATTCCTCTTTTCGTATCGTAGCCATTATATATCAACATTCACAGACAGTGACATGTGTTTTTATTACCTTTTACAATCTTACCATAGTTTCTTGGTAACCAGTACCTGTATTAGAATGTGTGAATGGGCCTTAAATTGGTATTTATGTTAAATTTCCTCATAAATTTTGCAGTATTCACACAAGGATGACATTGTTATTAACCCCTTTGTGGCCGCCGGTGTCGAATGACATTTAGCCGATAAATGGCCGCAGGCATCATTTGAGCGCGGCCTTAAACAACAGCAAAAATTTTGGGAAGTGAACGAATGTTCTGAACGTCTTCAGACTGCCCTACTCTACACCCCCATACATCCCACCAAGCAGTTCAGAGCCTGCTGCTTTGATGCGTGGATTTTCGATGCTTAAACAAGCACAACTACACCCATTAACTTGACCCAGACAGAAAATATCATCTTTGTCCTCCCTTGCGAAACAGACACAACCACCCTGTTTATGATTATAAATACAGGCATAAACAAAAAAAAGGCATGATAAGAGAAAAATACATTTTTGCCATGGTATCTTTTCCGGTTTGCTCAGGTTTGTTGTACTGGTTTGAATCATTCAATGCAGTGCGTCTTGTAGAAAACCATGAAAACTTTTGGAAAGTGAACGAACATCTGGGACATGAGACTGACCTTCACTTCATGCTCTCACACCTCGTTTGTCAGTTCATCACCTGCTGCCGTGATGAGTGGATGTATGATTTTTTTGCTTGTGGCCATGCCTAAACACACATAGTTATACCCATTATCTCGACCCAAACAGAGAATATCGTCATTCTTCTCCCATGTGAAACACACACAACCACCCTGTTCACGATTATAGGTAAATACAAGCATAAACAAAAATGACATGAAAGTAAAAGAAATATTAATTTTTGTTTGGTATCTTTACCTATTTGCTCAGGTTTGTACTACTGTTTTGAATCATTTTATACATTCTTTGCGTGCATAACAAGAATGTTTCCTGTGTTCACCTGATGCTTTCATGGATAGAAAGGCCTCCCTTCCCCTCCTGCTAATCAGCTCGTGCAAGGTGCGAATGGCAGGTTATCTCACATTTCAACCCTCACTGTCCAGCCTGTATACTCAAGGGATGACATTTATCTCACTTAGGTCTGAAAAAAGAAACTCTCACCTCCCTTTTCCAATAGACTTCACCACCCAGACTATAAAAACAAGTCGATACTACCATAAACACACTGTACACTGAAAAATGCAAAATAAATTCATAATATAATTTTTTAAATTCAAACCTCACATGTACTGAAAAACTTCAAAATATGTGTATCTAGGTATTTCACACCTTTTCAGCACCATTAACAATGTTTTTTGGTTTTAAAAAAAAAGTGCAACGTATCACTGAAATCAAGTACCCACTTGTGACTGGTATCAGCTGCCAAAATTTACTCAACTTCTGCATTCGATTTCATGCCACAGGATGGGTCTAGAAAGCTGAAATTTCCACTGCCAGGTGCATTGGAACTTTTTCTTCAATATGGCAAGGAAAAACAATCAATTTTAAATTAAAAACTTCAGAAAATGGCCCCAGCGTCGGCCAGGGGCGCACGTAAAATTCCATACCTATGGCCACAGAGAGGTTAATATTAGATACTACATACAGTAAAACCTCGATATAATGGACTTCAATAGGCCGAAATTCGCTTTTATTGGACTCGAGGAGCTACTGGACTAAATTCCTATATATCGGAAAAAGTCCAATAAAACTAGAAGCAGTCCGGACTCAAAGGCCAGTTCAGCTGTGTTCACCACAATAAAGTAAATAAAAGACATGTTTATCAGTGTACAGTACAGTATTATTATACCATTTGATTAGTGTAGTGAAGGTATAATAAAGTACAGTACTGCAATGGTAGTGAAATCAGTTTAAAAACCATTTGTGCAATCCGGACTAATGTCTGATACATCGGAAAAAGTCCGGATTAGCAGGGGAAAGTCTGGATGTCACTTTTATCGGAATATCACGTTTTTCGGAATGGCTTGGGCCCCAATTAGTCTGTTACAATGAGGTCTTACTGTATTTATACAGTAAACCTTGCATAAGACGAACTTTTAGAAGCTGGAATCTTCAGTTAGCCGAACTCAGGCCGAGACCATGTATGAAAGTAGGCCGAAATGCGAAAGTAGGGGGAGAAATGGCGCCATGCGGACACGTGGCGCCAGTCTGCTGCTTGCTTTTGGAGACGGTAGTTGCACCATTCTTACTGTCATCTAGTGCTGACCAGTGCTCTCCTTTTGCCTTCTGCCTTGCCAT
>JAGKTI010000680.1:86410-119342 GCA_018397915.1 Birgus latro | reverse complement strand
TGACTTCAGAGATGGACTCCCATGGGAGATGTTGTATGCTGATGATTTGGTGTTGATTGCTGAGAATGAAGGGGAGGCTGAGGAAAGATTTAAGAAGTGGAGAGATGGTATGGGGTACAAGGGCTTAAGGGTAAATGCAGATAAAACAAAAGTGATGATATCTAGGGTTGGTGGCGGTACAATCAGAGGAGAGGGAGAGTGGCCATGTGCAGTTTGCCACATGGGTGTGGGAAGTAATTCCATCTTGTGCAGTGTTTGTGATAGATGGGTGCACAAGAGATGTAGTGGTATTAGAGGTAGACTGCGAGATAATGCTGATTTCACGTGTGCTGTGTGTCGGGGAGAGCAGGTGGAGATTGTTAGGCGTGAGAGGGTTGAATTTGCAGGTGAGTCTCTTGAGTGTGTGGAGGAGTTTTGTTATCTGGGAGACATGTTATGTGCCGGAGGTGGGGCTGGAGTTAGCTCGGTTGCTAGAGTGAGAAGTGGTTGGAAGAAGTTCAGGGAGCTGTTGCCTCTCCTGACATTGAGAGGACTCTCCTTACGTGCTAAGGGGTCTTTGTATGCAGCATGTGTTAGGAGTGTGATGCTGTATGGTAGTGAGACCTGGGCCGTAAAGGAAGGGGATATCCGCAGGTTTAAACGTACGGAAATGACAATGATTAGGTGGATGTGCAGTGCGTCCCTGCATGCAAGGCCTGGGGGGGCTGGGTTTACGATAGAAGAGTTGAGAGGTAGGATGGGACTGGAGTGTATTGGTGTTGTGATGAGGAGATGTAGGCTGAGGTGGTTTGGACATGTGGAGAGGATGGGGGATGATAATTGGGTGCAGAGGGTGAGAAGTGTTAATATTTGGGGGGGGGTTGGGAGGGGTAGACCGAGAAAGACGTGGGACGAGGTCATTAAATGTGACTTAAGGGTTAAGGGACTGAATAGGGAGGCTGCCAGAGATCGAGCAGCGTGGAGAGCCGCCATTAGGTGACCAAGGCCGACACATGCAAGCATGTTGGAGCCTTCAAAAAACGAAAACGAGACAGATAGTGGAGAAGGCTTGTGGGAAGGACAATAAGGTGTTTATTGCATTCATGGATCTGGAAGAAGCATATGACAAAGTAGACAGAGGAGGATTGTGGAAGGTTTTGTGTATGTACGGTGTAAATGGTAAGCTGTTATGTGCCATCAAGAGTTTTTATGCTGGTAGTGATGCATGTGTAAAGGTAAATGGGCATCTAAGTGAATGGTTCATGATCAGTGTGGGCATGCAACAAGGATGTGTGATGTCCCCATGGTGGTTCAGTATATACACAGGATGATTCACGAGTTTCTCCGGAAACTCTGGGAAATGCAAGCTTATGCAATTCTAAGCATAAAATACTCTATAAGTATAGGTATTTAATGTAATGGTTTACAAGTGGTGAAATTTTCAAATCTGACATGTGAATGTGAGGCGGCCAGGCTGGTGGCGGTCTTGCTGTGTTGCCAGGTTGCTTAATTTTCTTTTAAATTTTGCACTTTTTTCTTGTTCTGAATGAAACTATTCTTTCATTAGTCGTCAGGTAAGTAATTGTTCTACATAGACAAGTATGTCACTTTAAAATAACAAATAAATCGACTATTGAAGGAGTAAACATGGCAAAGATGCAATACCAGTGATACTCAGAGCTCAGTTCCCGCCAAGTGCTGGCAAATGTGGTAGGCTTATTTATTACAGGGACGGTTTCACCCACATTTCGCTACAATGCCATTCACTTTTACAAACATGGAGTATGCAGATATAATTTTTATCTGTGGGTTCTGCAATGACAACGCTGACGCATCAGCAAGAGAATACAGACGGAAATATCCAAACAGGAGCCCAGATGCAGAAGTTTTTTACCACGTCTACATGGAGAGGCAAGTTGAAGTACGATGCATAGTAGGAATGGTACACCGCAGCCCTAGCATCAGTACAAGAAGAATTTCATCCCGACTTAGTGTTCCACAAGTGAAGGTATGGAGGACATTAAAGCGGGAAGGTCTGTACGCATATCATATTTGAAAATTTCACCAGTTGTAAACCATTACATTAAATACCTATACTTATAGAGTATTTTATACTTAGAATTGCATAAGCTTGCATTTCCCAAAGTTTCCAGAGAAACTTGTGAATCACCCTGTATATGGATGGGGTGATGAGAGAAGTAAAAACACGAGTAATGGAGAGGGGGATGGCGTTGGAAATGAACGATGATAGATGGAATATCTCAGATTTGTTGTATGCTGTGGTAGGTGGGGGCACTCACCATCCTCACACTCGATGTAGTGCTGCTCTTGGGTGTCTGCCCTATCCTCTCCTCCCTTCTTTCTTTCCTTCCTCTTCTGTTTTTCTTTACTTCATTCTTTCCTTGTCCTTTTGCCTTCGGGTGACTTTACACTCCCTTTTTTATCTTTCTTTCCTTCATTCTTTCCTGTTCCTTCTGTCTGTGGGTGACTCTACATTGAGTGACAAGCAGAATGGTTTCCTGTACACCAGGATACCATTGACTACGCTGGTTGGTTACCATATAACCAAATTATTGTGCCTGGTGGTTTAGCGCTCCAGTCGGATTGAGCCGATAAAGGTTTATATCCAAGGGGTGGTTGGGGTTATTGCTCACATAATGCCACTCAGAGATAAGTGAGGCTGGTCACTGTCATCTTAAATGTCAGGACCACTTGCGTAGCCCGTGCTCCTACGCTCCTCATGGGACAATGTAGGATTGAATGTTGGATGGATGAATGGATGTTGTATGCTGATGATGCAGTACTACTTGCAAATACTGGACAAGAACTTGATAGGCTAGTGCAGAGATTTGCTGATGTCTGTGAGTGTTGTGCCTTGAGAGTAAACATAGAAAAGAGTAAAGTGATGGTTATTGAGAGAGAAGAGGACTCCCAGTGCCATGTTACAGTGAATGGAGAGAGTCTGGAATTGGTGAGAGTGTGCAAATACCTGGGTACAGTGATCAAAAAGAGAGGAAAGTGTGCAAAAAAAGTGGAAAGTAGAGTGATACAGGGAAGAAAAGTAGCTGATGCAATGGAGGCCTTGATAAGAAGCAGAGGCTTGTGTGTTGCAGCTGCACGTGGCTTACAGAAAGGAGTGTTAGTGCCAACTTTAACACATGGATGTGAGACTATTTGTGGTAGGTGGGGGCGCTCACCATCCACCCACTCGATGTAGCGCTGCTCTCGGGTATCTGCCCTTTCCTCTCCTCCCTCCTTTCCTTCCTTCCTCTTCTGTCTTTCTTTACTTCATTCTTTCCTTGTCCTTCTGCCTACAGGTGACTTTACACTCCCTACACTCCCTCTTTTGTCTTCTTTCCTTCATTCTTTCCTGTTCTTTCTGCCTATGGGTGACTCTACACTGAGTGGCAAGGTGAATGGTTTCCTGTACACCAGGAAACCATTTACATTAGAACCTCCTTTTTCTGGCATCAATGGGACCAAGGGTATTCTGGATACTGGAAAGTGCCGGAAACAGGAAGGTGTACTTTATAATTACTCGTGTTATATCCATAAATATTTAAAAATTCACAAAATTCAACTTTGCTAACCTACATCCTAAAGACAATTTGAAGTGTGTTGATCCTAGTGTGTTAGTACTGGTGGAGAGTTGGATGTCAGGTAAATAACTTCACTTACTACAGTTCACTTTATTCATTGTTACATTGCACTTTATTCATACACCTATAGTAGAACTTGTAACTGCTTACATCTACAGTACACTTACATAGACACTTATATCTTCACTTAAAACAAGTTATGCATTAGTGTAGGGTCTTTAGCACATATCAACATCAGTTTCATCGTTGGCAACTTCTACTGCTGAATCAGCTGATGGCAGAGAGGCTGTGTTCGGTTGCAATGGTTGAGAGGCCGAAGGGGTTACCCTCATAAAATATCATATGTCTCGCTACTTACAACTCTTTCCTCTCTGCAGCAAAAACTCATTTTGAATGCAGTGAAGAGACATAACATCATGAGAGCTCATGTATGTGCACTGTTTTGCAAACTTGATAAACACTGACAGGCCTTTCGCACCATTTCTCCATGACACTTTTGGCTTCGGTTCTTTCTGTTCCTTGCTCTCAGCATCATTTGACTTATCATTATCAATCACTGATGCAGTGATTTCATCATCATTAAGTGATAATGTCACTGGCTCATCATTATCAGTGTCAACCCACTCCCCTAATGTATCATCACTTGCGGGAGCAAATACAACCACATGCGGTAATTTTAAATTACTTTTATTTTTTATTTTTTTATTACTAATTGTGTTGTTATAACAAATATTCCGGTTACGAGAAGGTGCTGCTAACAGGGTTGCCGGAAAAAGGAGGTTCTACTGAACTATGCTGGGTGGTAACCATATAACCAAATTATGGCACCTGTTGGTTTAGTGAGTAATTGCGGTACTCCAGTCGGATTGAGCCATTGAAGGTTTACATCCAAGGGGTGGTTGGGGTTATTGCCCATGTAATGCCACTCATGGATGAGTGTAGCTGGTCACTGTCGTGTCAGGACCAACTTGCCTAGCCCTGGGCTTCTACGCTCCTCATGGGGCAACGTAAGATTGAATGATGGATGGTTGTGAGACTATGGTGTGGCAAGAAAATGAAAAGTCAAGAGTAATGAGATGGGACTCCTGAGGAATGTATGTGGAGTACAGAGAGTGGATAGGATACGAAATAATATGATTCGTGAAAGGTGTGGAATGAGGAAGTCTGCAGACACCAGAATCGAAGAGAGTGTACTGAGATGGTATGGTAATGTGGAGAGAAAGGATAACAATAGAGTGTTGAAAATGTTATATCTGAGTGAATTTGAAGGTGGGAGGAGGCGAGGTAGGCCAAGGAGAAGGTGGAAGAATATGTTGGATGTGTGTTTGAGGAAGAGAGGTTTGGAAGTCAATGAGGTTAGGGGACTGACAAGAGATCGAGCTGACTGGATGAACATTGTGAGGGGAAGCGCATGATCAGGGATTCGGCACCTCTTTATAATGTGACAGCGTCTGGATTGACTCTATCGGATACTTATATGAAGCTACAGAATGTGGTGAATGTTTTTGGTGTATCAGGTAGAGCCAACATTCAGGGGGCTTGAATGATGAGTGAATGGAAGCCGGGCCCATTGGAGTGGGCAAATCTGGGCTGTCTGGACATTGCTACTCCTCACCCTGCCCTAGGGTGGGAATGGAGGTCCGGATGTTGATGATCATGATGATAATATTCACTTTCTCTACTAGTTTATTATATGCTTCCATTTCAACCAGTTCTTGGTAGAAATCATCCTGTTTTCTACCTTTATCCCTTTTCTTAACTCCTTACATATTCACTTTACTAAAGATGGAGCTTATCTTGCAGTATTTCACTTACAAAGATCACTTCTACTTACCATTATGCATCTCCCTGCTATCAGCATGATGACAGGCGACACCCGGCTGATGATGCATTGATCAGCGGATTCTTTCACTAATTGGATGTATTCTGTTATTTGGACAACACTTTTGCTTATACTTGCTCTACTATAATAGAACATCATTTAATTTAACCTAGTCCAGAGGTTGATTTGGATACTATTTAGGTGTGGCCAAAGGTGGCCAGCACAAAGCGAGGAGACAGATGTGTTGTCTCAGGCATTGTGTTCAGTGTGTGTGTGTGTGTGTGTGTGTGTGTGTTTACCTAGTTGTGATATACTGTGTGTGTGTGTGTGTATTTACCTAGTTGTATTAACCTAGTTGTGATATTCTGGAAATGAGCTACGCTCATGGGGTCCTGTCTCTGTTTCTCAATGAGTCAAATTTTGCTTTGAACTTGTTTAAGTTTATAGACTGGATGATCTCTTTGTCCAGGCTATTCCACAGATCTATGCATCTATAAGGAAAACTATATTTCTTGATATCCTTCAAGCAGCTTGGCTTCTTCAGTTTCATTCCATGTCCTCTTGTTACTCTCAGTACAGATCTTCTCTGTCAGTTTTATCTACTCTCATCATGGCCCTGAACACTGCACTCATGTTGTCCCTCTCCTTTCCTCTAAGGAAGGCAAATCCAGCTTTTCCAGGCTCTCTCTGTACGAGAGATCTGCCAGGCTGGGGACCATCTTGGTTTGCTGTTCTTTGTATTCTCTCAATCTTGTTTACATCTTTCTTTTTCTGTGAGGACCACAATACTGCCGCCTATTCTAACCTGTGGCGGATCATGGCCACTATCAATTTTTTCATCATCTCCTCATCCATGTAATGAAATGCTACTCTTATGTTAGTCAAGACTTTATATGTCTCTCAAACTGTCTTGTTAATGTGTTTTTCAGGTGACAAACTATCCTGGACCAGCACTCCCAAATCTTTCTCTTCTCTCATTTTTGTGATTGGTTCATTACCCATCAAATAAATCAGTGATGGCCTCTTGGTACGTTTACCCATTTCCAATTTTTTACATTGTTTTGCATTGAATTTCATCTCCCACATCTGGATCCAATCATGTATCCTATCCAGATCCTCCTGCAGCATTTTACAGTCTTCCTCAACTTCTACTTTCCTCAAGATCTTTGCATCATCAGCAAACAGACTTGCATAACTGTTCATTCCATTTACACTGTCATTTCCGTAAATCAGGAATACTACTGGCACCAACACCGAGCTCGGTGGGACTCCACTTGTTACTTCCCTCCATCCAATGTCCTGTCCTTTATTACAGTTGTCATTTGTCTGTCTCTCAATAAGTCTCTCATCCACTCCAGAAGGTCTCCCTTCAGTCCTCCAATATGCTTTATTTTCCACAATAGTCGCTTATGGGGTACCTTGTCGAAGGCCTTCTCCATCTCTAAATACACACAGTCCACCCAACCGTCTCTTTCCTGTTGCACGCCAATTGCTCTTAAGTAAAAGCTCAGCGAGTTGGAAATACTTGACCTTCCACTTCTGAATCTAAACTGACTTTCAGCCAAAATGTTCATCCCTTCCAGATATTTTATCCATCTATCTTTCAGGATTCTCTTGCACAATTTTGCCACCATGCTGGTCAGGGACACTGGTCTGTAATTCAGTGGTTTTTCCTTGTTTCCTCTCTTATAAATTGGTACAGTACCACATTTGCCCTCTTCTATTCCCAAGGCACTTTCCCCTCTTCCAGAGAACACACAATTAAACTGTGAATCTTATCCGCCAGTTGTTCTCTGCATTCCTTGAGTACCCAATTAGAGATTCCATATGCTCCTGCGGCTTTCCATACATCTTGAGTTTCCAGTAATTTTTACACTTCCTGCACTTCCACTTTTATATCTTTTATCACTACATTTCTAGTCACTCCCTCCCCCTCTATAAAATCTCTTTCTTTAGTGAAAACTGATTGGAAGCATTTGTTCATTGTTTCAGCTTGCATTGCCGCATCTTTATAGACCTCTCCTTCTACTTTCAGTTTGGTTATTTCTTCCTTTTGTTTCAGTTTGCCATTGACAAATCTATAAAACAGTTTGGGTTTTCCTTACATTTGTCAGTTATACCTTTTTCAAAGTTCCTTTCTTCCTCTACGTATTCTTGTATATTCATTTATAATTCTTTTATTTTCTTCCTTTGTTCTGTTATTACCTCTTTTTCTCCAGTTGTTCCATGCCATGTCCCTTTCTTTTTTTTGCTATCATACACCTATTAAACCAGTCCTTTTTCCTGTTTTCTTTCCCCCTTACTCTTGGCACATATTTTCCACTCCTGAATTATGGAGGTTTAGAAAGATGTCCTACTTCCTTGGTATCTCTCTCGTTTTTCTGAATTTTCTCCAGTCCGCATTTTCGAAACATTTTCTCAATCCTGTAAAGTTTGCTTTCCCAAAATTTTATTTTCCCTGCCTATAAAGCTCGTCTCTTGGTTCCACGTTCCCCATTATCATCTGGAACTCAATGACCACATGATCACTTCTTCCTTTTGGAGACAGATATTTCAAAGATTCAATTATGTCAGGTTCTGTGGTTAGCAGTAAATCTAATCTTGCTAGTGTTGTCACCTCAGAATCGTGTCTCTTCTTCGACCCACTGTGTCTTTACTTTAATCATTGCTATCATTAGCAGTAGAGTGCCCCTTGAATCTTTACTATCTCCTGAGTCCCATTCCTTCCAGTTCACCTGTTTACAATTAAAATCACCCATTAGAATTGTATTGTTGCTTTTCTCAATCACTTTCTTTAGATACACTAACCACGTCTGACAACATCTCCTGGTATTCATCGTCATTCCATGCTCTTGTCTTAAGGGGAACATATGCTACTTCCATATCTCACTTGCCATTATCTCCAGTTTATAATTTCCACAGTATCCACATTTATGTTGTTCTTCACTGCTATCATCACTCCTTCTCCCATTTTTCTTTTCTGTCTCTTCTCCACAGTTTGTATTTACCATCTCCCATATGGATATCAATATCCTTTCTTAACTGGGTCCCTATAATGCACATAACATCTGGTTCATGTACCCTCATGAAAGCATTGATTTCTAACCTTGCCGATATTAAACCATCAACATTTGTGTATGCCACTTTCAGACTTTTTCGTTGTTTTTTATTCCCTCTTCTCCTCCCTCTCTCTGTCGGTACCACTTCCTCAGTTTCTGATCCATAACTCTCCAATAGAACACTGTCTTCTCTTCTTCCATTCTCTGTTTGTTTTTTGCCTTTTCTTCCTTTACTAACTCCTTTATTTTAGCTCTTTCTTCCTCATTTGTGCATGTGTTCTTACCTAATTGTATCTTAACAGGAATGAGTGAGGCTCGTACTGTCCCGTATATTTATCTTTTTTCATCATACATTTCCTTAAATTTATGAATTGTTTTGGCACACACTATTTCATTTGGTAGTGCATTCCACCGATCAATTGCCCTATTTGGGAAACTAAATTTCCCTACGTCTTTATCACCTCTCTTTTTAAGCAGTTTTTTGCCATGTCCTCTTGCTGATACTTCTCCATTGGTTATATGTTCATTTATATCTATTTTCTCCTTCAATGATATGCATTTATATTGCATAACCGTGTCTCCTCTTTTCCTTCTCTCCTCTAGTGTTGGCATATTCATTTTTTTTTAACCTTTTTTCATAGCTTAGACCCTTTAAACTTGGTACTCATGTTGTAGCGGCTTTTTGAACTTTTTCAATTGTATCTGATTTTTTGAGATGAGGATTCCAGACTACTGATGCAGACTCTGCATGTCTTCATTTATGTCCGTGAATGCTATTCTCGTGTTTACAATCAGTGTATACATGTTCCGTACCTTCTCACTGATGTGGTCATCCGGAGATAATCTGTTATTGATGATCAAACCTAGGTCCTTCTCTCTTTCTGACATGTGTTGGGTTTTACTCCTAACTTATAATCTCAATCTGGTCTTTTTCCACTTTTCCAAACTTGATTACATGACACTTGTCCACATCGAATTCCATTTGCCCTGTATTAGTCCATTCATGAAGTTTATTTAATTCTTTTAGCTCTTTACAAGAGTCTGTGATAGTAATTCTTCTATGTATTTTTGCATCATCAACAAACATATTTAGATAGCTTTCATTTCCAATGTTACTATGCCATTTATATACACTAAAAACATAATTGGTGCCAGCACTGAGCCCTGTGGAACTCCGCTAGTCACTTCCCTCCATGATGAGTGATTTCCCCTTAGTACAGTACTGTTGTCATTTCCCTTTTTCTGAGACAATCTCGCATCCAAAAGTACAGTTTGTTTCGGATTCCTCCTTTTTTTTTTTTTTTTAATGCAAGGAAGAAGGAACCAAAGGCCACAGGCCTGCGTACTGTTCCTTCCAAGAAAAAGCAAAAACAATACAAAAGAGGGCCAAATTCAAGATCCGCTCATTTCGAGATTCCTGGACACTTCGCCCGAAATACTGGAGATCACAGGAAGCAGGAAATACAGTGCTTCCTCGAATTTTGCGAGAATATGCCCGACAAAAACTCTTGCAAAATCAAAATTCTCAAAATTCAAACAATTAAATATATGAAATAAAGACAAATTGGTCGACATCACCCCAAGGTAAGCACTTTTTCCCACTCTTTCTCTCGACTCTACCTCTTAATTTTACGATGATAAATGAAACAAACACAAACTGATGTACTGTACAGTGATATTAATGAGAAAATATCATAGGTAAGAAGCATTTAAAAAAAAAATGCATTTACACTGATGTGAAGATTGGCTTGGTGTATGGGACTGGTGGCGGGGCGAGGCTTGGCTACTGTCGCCCCACGTGGCCTAAGTCATCACTATCACTGTTGGCAGATATTTCCACATCTTGCTGTGTTTTTTCTGCCTCTCTCATGACTCCCTCAAAGTCAGAATCGTCACTGGGGTCATCAGAATGAAAAAGGTTAGGGATGCTAGGACCGCTGGCTGCTTGGGGAGGGGTGGCAGGACGGCTGGTCTACTTAACTCCTTTCCACATTCATGTAACACTCAACATGAAATTTAGACAAGACCATTTGCTTTTCCTTTGTCTAATTTACTTAACTCTTCCTGTGTTTCTTTTTCTTATATTTGTATATCTGGTAATATGTGTCGGCATGCATGTTCCATGTCATACTTCTCAAAATTATTTTCTTCTTTAAAAACTGATTGGAAATTCTCATGTAGTGCTTCACAAATATCTTTCTCTTGTAAATAGATGGTCCCTTCATCCGTAATGATTGTATTTTATCTTGTACATTGGTTTTGCTTTGGATGTAACTGTAAAATAGCTTCAGTTGATCATTACTTTTATTTATGATGTCTTCCTTAAACTGTCTTTGGGCTTCTCTCCTTATTCTTGTATAATCGTTTCTTGCCTGTTTATAGTTGTTATATGCCCTTTCACTATTGTGTCTTTTGTATCTGTTGCACAACAAGTCTCTTTTTTCTTTGGATTTTTTACATTCTTTATTAAACCATTTCTTTATTGTCATTTCTGCTTCTTTGTGCTGAGGGATGTGATTTTTTGACTCCTATTTCATAAAGTTCACAGAATTTTTTATATATAACATTTAAATCTTGTCCTCTAAGCTCTTTTTTCCCAATCTGCTTCTAGGAATTACTTCTTGAGATTATGATAGTTGCCCTTTTTGTAGTTTTGGCTCTTTTTGTAATTTTCATTACTGTTATCTACAGTATGTCATATGCAGTCCTGAAGTTGCAGTTTAATATTTCATGATCATTTTTACCAAATGGAGGGTGCTACATTATACTGTCAATATCATTTTCTTGCCCAGTAAATATGATATCTAGTACTGATGGTACATCAAGTCCTCTTTTTCTGATGCTTTCCTTTACATGTTGTGTTAGGAAAAACCCCTGCACAAGATTCAGGACCTTTTGGTCCCAACAGCTCTCCTGGCTTTTTATATCTAGAGTATTCCAATTTACATTTGTATTGAAATCTCCAGTTAACATAATTCTTTCAGAGATCACCTCCATTCTATGTAATAATGCTCTTAAACTCTGAATTATACTCTCTGCCAGGTCTTCATATTTGCCTATTTCTCAAGTGTTTGATCTGGGTGGCATGTATAAATTTGCCACAATTATTTTCCCTTCAGATGTATTAATCTCTACTGCAATCCGTTCTACCTGTGAGGGTATATCTAGTTCTGTTTCTTTGACTGGTAGATGTTTCTTTGTTAATATTATAATTTCTCCTCCTTCTTTTAAGTTCCTATCTCTTCACCACATATTATATTCCTCTAGGTTTAGGGTATCGTTTGATATCCTTGGTGTTAATTTTGTTTCAGTTAGGCAAATAAAATGTGGTTCTTTTTCTTTGATACAATCATTCATCTCTAATGATTTAGATACCATTCCATTTACATTTGAGTACATCAGCTTAATCATCTTGTTTACATACTTGTCATGACGGGTCTACTATCTTCCTCCATTTTATTCTCTCCTGGTTGTGTACTACTTTCGTACCTGCAATCCAATTACTTTGTAAAAAAAAAAATGTATTCTTCTTTTCCTCTGATTTTTCCTCATTCTTTGTTTTTGCTTCCACCCTCTTTTTTAATAATCCCAGTTCTTCTTGAGTTAGGCATCTGTTTAATCATGCATTTTTGAATTCCTCTTTTTCCACAAGTTTGTTTGCATTTTTTAATATCTCCTCCACAGTGTTTACACTCTGGAAGGTTACTTTTAGGGGCCTTGACTTATTTCTTTCATATTTCCCTAACCTTTTGAGTTCCTCTATGTCATTATTACAGATTTCCTATGATTCTGTACTTCAATATGCTCATTACATTTGCCATCTCTGTTTTGTCTTTGGAAATCTTGCTTTTTATTTCTTCCTCATCTATTCTAATGATTACTATAGATTTGTTGATATCTGCTGAGTCTTTGACCAATTTTGGATTGTTTTGGATTATTTTTTTAACTTCCTTTTTAATGCTTTTTCTTCAACTCTTGTTTCTAAGTCTTTCTTTAATTTCACCATTTCAGCATATGTAGTTTCCACATCATTTTTGTAGCTTTGTAGTTTCCACATCATTTTTGTAGCTTTGCATCTCTTCATTCACCTGGGTTATCTTCTCCCCAGTATCACTGCTGTGATCTATCAGACTGCTTGCTTGCCTAATTGTCTGTGTATCGTTTCTGAACTCTTCCATAATACTCTCATGGTTGACAACTGTGCTTGCCATTTCACTAATCTTCCAGCTCATCTGTTGTGTCTTTCTTGTTTACTTCCTCTACTAATTTTTCATTTTTCTCCTACTGCATGTGCAATTGCTTCTTAATTTCATCGATTTCACTCTGAAATGCCTTCTTTAATCTGTGTACCCATTCTTCCAGCTTATTGAATGTCTCCACTTCAACCAGTTCCAGGTAGAAATCATCATCCTTCTTTCTGCCTTTATCCATTTTCTTAACTCCTTCCAAATTTGCTTTAGTAAAGATGGTGGTCATTTTGTGGTACTAAGAGAAAGATTTTGCTTACAATTATACATTCCTTGGTGCACTATCAGCTGATCAGCGTACTCGGCACAATCCTGCTTTACTTTGCTTTATTTTGTTATTTCAACAACACCTTTACTTGAGGACGTGATGGGAAGCGTTAGGAGAAACACGTTAAGGTGGTTTGGGCATGTGGAGAGGATGGAGAGTGAAAGATTGACGAGGAGAGTGTATGTGAGTGAGGTGGAGGGGGCAAGAGGGAGGGGGAGGCCGAGGATGAGATGGAGGGATGGAGTGGAGAGGTATATGAGAGAGGGGGGTGTGAGTTGGGAGCGTGGTAGTCAAATGGCAGGGGACAGAGTGACATGGAGGCGATTTGTTTGTGGCCACCCCGTTCGGGATTGAGGCGTCTGGCAATAGATAGATAGACTTTACTTAAACTTCTATCTATCTACTATTGCCAGATGCCATAATCCCGTAAGGTGTGGCCATTTGACTTTGAGTTATTTGTTTTACGGGGAGGGGCACTAACCCTCCACCAACCCACTTGTTGACACGTAGGGAGCACGTATGGTTTGGTTATATGGTTACCACCCAGCTTACAGGGAACCATTTGGCTTGTCACTCAATGTAAAGCCACCTGTAAAGGAAAGAAAAACAATAAGAAGTGACAGGAAAGATGGGAGAAATAGGAAGAGAGGAGGGCAGGCACAGAAAAAGAATGATAAAGGCTAAGGAAGAAGTAGGCAGCACTACATAAAGTGAGTGGATGATGGTCGCCACCACCTACCACTTTTGTTTATTAGCACACCATTCAGTTTACCCTAGTACAGAGCTTGACTCATATAAAGATACTATTTAGGTATGGCCAGTTGTGGCCAAGGTTGGCCAAGCGTGGAGCTATGTGTCGTACGTCTTCTCTTTGTGATGCCTCAAGTATGTGTGTGTGTGGGGGGGGGGGGGGGGTTGCAAAGTAGTGCACCCAACACATGAGGCCTGAAGTGGCCATTGTTGACATTTTTGTTTTACTGTAAACATTATAATGCATTTTTTCTTGCTGCAGCCTTTTGATATTTATATTATATACATTTTATATAATCCTAGTGTTCTTGTCTGTATTAGTAGTAGGATCAAGCGTGTAATGCTTGAAATCAGCTTGAGGTGTAACTGCCAGTTAAGAATGATGGGTTGGGGGGGTATGGGGGAGGGTTGGGAACTGGGGTAGAGGCGGGTGGAGCTCGTTTCGTCCCTCCCCCCCCTCCCTTCTTCTCTGGGTATACAGAGGTAGGAAGGGGGCATTCCTGGGTAGAAATCAGTGATTGTGAGTGTACATATTTCTAATGTTTTCAGAGGCCTCCCCTAATAGTAAAAAAAAAATAATAGTCCGAAAGACCCTCGGTCCCCTGCCACTCGGATTACAGGACTTTTACTGTATTTTTTACCTTGGAAGAAAGAAACTTTTGATATACCTCATAACTCTGTGTTGATGAAATGCAGGTGGCGTCCATCAAGAAGCCCGGAGAAGAGTCATTCTAGGTCACCTGAACGACGCAACATTGGCAACAGGAGAGGAGAAAGAGAAACATTGGACAAAACATGCATTGACCTGGAGCAAGCAAAATTGCATATCACACCAGATAGTGAATTACAGAAGCTTGATGAAGAAGAGCCAGAGGAGGAAGGCAGAGCTTCATGGGTGCGCTCTGCCCCTGCTGACCTTTATTACCAGCGAGATGAAAGGTGGGTCTATATTTAACAGTTCGGCAAAATTTGTCCGTACAGTACAAACATTTTTTCATAACCACAGATAGTTTTAGGATATCAAGCTTTTGGGGTCAGTAGGAGTTTGTAAGTTTTTGAAGGTAGCTGGAAAGCAAGGAGAAACAAGAATACAGCACTCAGAGAGTGCATACCTATTCCAGCACCTATACCAGACAACTTGGATCACCACCAAAATTTGATCAGCTCATCCTTGGCCCATGATCCACCTTCACTATCCACAGAATTGCAGTAAAATCCATCAATTACTTATTGAGATGTCTTGTGAACAGCAAACAAAAAAAAAGACCCGAACTGGGACTCTGACTCAGATGATCACCACCAGAATTTAATCAACTCTTCCTTGACCCATGACCCCCACATCCACAAACTTTAATTGAAATCCATATGTGATTTTTCAAAGGTACTTTTGAAACTTACAGACAAGGGTGAATACATTGCCTCCTCCAACTCCATTGTTGGAGGTAAATATCATTTGGAGTATTGATATTGTACTGTAATTACATTGTGTTATGTTTTCTACATACAGGTATTGATAGTATATTACTGGTATAACTCTCACTTATATGCTTGGTGATTTAGTTGTCCACACAGTATTTGCATCATCCTCATCATCATCCTTAATCTCTGAAAGAAAAAAAAAATGCTGCAGGCATACATTTGCACAGAAATATCATTCTACTTGTGCCTCCATTGGTGGATTGAGAGACAGAGAGGGAGAGAGTAGCAGTAGTAGTAGTGGTAATAGTAGGAAAGTCCTAAATGAGAGCTGCATAGGGGCCAGAATCACCTGCATTGGCTCATGTTAACATTGTAGAGAGAAAGAGAGACTAGGAAAGTCCCAAGTGAGGCCAAAATCACCAACATTGGCTTGTGTAAACATTGTCTTGGCAGGTGATAAGAGGGCAAGTAACACAAAATTTTTGTGTACTTTCTCTTTGCTGAATTTTCCTGATTTAAGAAAGTCCTACACAAGAGCCACTCAGAGGCCCAATTTCCTCATTGGCTTGTGTAAACATTGTCTTGACAAGTGGTAAGGAGGATGAGGGACAAAAATTTTTCTGTACTTTGTCTCTTACTGAATTTTCTTTTATTTTCTGATATGACCTTTGTATGTGACTCAGAAATCAGTAAGAGAGGAGGGGGTAGAAGTAACAGGAAGAGGAAAGGAGAAAAAGTGGAAGAGGAAAAGTAGGAGAAAAGTGAAAGAGGAAAGTAGGGGAAAAATAGAGAGGGGGAGAGAAGAAAGACTGAGAAAGTCATGGTCTGCCAGTGAGAGTTTTTTTTATATTAAGAAGCATATCCCTGCAGTGTGGTAGGTGGTGGGGGTACTCACCATCCACTCACTCGATGTAGTGCTGCATTGGGTGTCTGCCCTTTCCTCTCTTCGTTCCTTCCTCATTTGTCTTCCTTTCCTTCATTCTTCCCTCTTCCTTCTGCCTGCAAGTGACTTTACACTCCCTCTTGTGTCTTGCTTTCTCTCATTCTTTCCTCTTCCTTCTGCTCATGGGTGACTCTACACTGAGTGACAAGCCAGATGATTTCCTGTACACCAGGGAACCATTTACTATGCTGGGTGGTAACCATATAACCAAATTATGGCACCTGGTGGTTTAATGAGTAATTAAGGCACTCCAATCAGATTGAGTCAGTGTAGGCTTATATCCAAGGGGTGGTTGGGGGTTATTACTCACATAATGCCACTCAGGGATGAGTGAGGTTGGTCACTCTAATCTTAAGTGTCAGGACCAACTTCCCGAACCCCGGGCTCCTATGCTCCTTATGGGGCAACATAGGATTGGCTGATGGATTGATGGATGGATATTCCTTGTTTACACAAGACAGATATGCATTGTACACAGAGTTTAACAAATGAGTTTGTAAAGTGGTTACTGTATGAACACTTAAGCAGGATACTTTTGTCATTATTGTATTGTTTATAAAGGCTCCAACATGCTTGCATGCATTGGCCTTGGTCACCTGATGGCGGCTCTTCATGCTGCTCTATCTCTGGCAGCCTCCCTATTCAGTCACTTATTCCTGATGCCACACTCTCTGACCTTGTCCCAGGTCTTTTTCAGTCTGCTTCTTGCAGCCCTATCCCTGACATTAACACTTCTCACTTTCAGTACCACTTCTCACTTTCAGTACCCAGTTGTCATCCTGCAGATGCCTAGACTATACACCCCTCATCACAACACCAATGCATTCCAGTCCCATCCTTCCTTTCAACTCCTCAGTTGTAAACCTAGCACTCCAATACCTCACATTAAAGGTCACTCCAGACATCCACCTAATCACTGTCATTCCTTTATGTTGAGCCTACGAATATTCTCTTCCTTTATTGCCCTCCTCCATTGTAGACCAGGGCAATCACAACTCTATAGGCCTAGGTCTAACAAAATTATGTGCCTTCAACAGAGTCTGTTTTACTCAGTGTCATCACTGTCAGGGTTTTGATCAAATTTCTGAGAAGTGTGCTAGAAAGAATGATGATCCTGAATGTGATTTTTTGTATTGGGGTTCATAAATCCACTAAAGGTTGTAGTAATAGTGTCCCAAATGCATGCGCTGCTCTTCCATAGGTGACTGAGAAGCTAATAACAATTCTCAATCAGTTTCTCCTTTTGCATCTAGTAGAGAGTGTCGAGTTGTGATTTCCCATAGGAACCATCCACTCACTCGATGTATTGCTGCTTTGGGTGCCTGCCCTTTCCTCTCTTCCTTCCTTCCTCTTCTGTCTTTTTTTCCTTCATTCTCTCCTCTTCCTTCCTTCCTCTTTGTCTTTCTTTCCTTCATTCTCTCCTCTTCCTTCCTTCCTCTTCTGTCTTTCTTTCCTTCATTCTCTCCTCTTCCTTCTGCCTATGGGTGACTTTGTACTCTCTGTATTTCTTTCCTTCATTCTTTCCTCTTCCTTCTGCCTATGGGTGATTTTGCACTCCCTCTTCTGTATTTCTTTCCTTCATTCTTTCCTCTTCCTTCTGCCTATTAGTGACTTTGCACTCCCTCTTCTGTCTTTTTTTCCTTCATTCTTTCCTTTTCCTTCTGCCTATGGGTGACTATACACTGATTAACAAACCAAATGTTTTCCTGTACACCAGGAAACCATGTACTATGTTGGGTGGTAACCATATAACCAAATTATGGGGCTTGGTGGTTTAGTGGGTAATTAAGTCGCTCCAATTCGATTGTGCCTGTGTAGGTTTATATCCAAGTGTTTGGGATTTATTGCTTACATAATGCCACTCAGGGATGAGTGAGGCTGGTCGCTCTCATCTTAAATGTCAGGACTAGTTTGCCTAGCCCTGGGCTCTTATGCTTCTCATGGGGCAATGTAGGATTGGATGATGGATGGATGAATACATTAATAGAAAACACTATCTTTGTTCATTAAAAAAATTAATATCCCCTTTGAGTTGTTTAAAAATTGGTCTTTTAAGCATTTGCTCCATCCATAATAAGATACACTCTATTAATGAAACTCTAAATCAATACCAGCTTGACTTTCTGTGTTTGGCTGAAACCTGGTTGTATAAATCTGATATTAATATTGTTTGCAATGTATTTCCTAAGACATATTTTATAATATGATAATCATAGGAGCATTTGCCGTTTTAGTGTAATGGGAAAAGTATATGGTAGGATACGTATTGACAGAGTTAGGGAAATAGCAGAGGAATTAGTTGGAGGTGAACAGGGAGGTTTTAGGAAGGGAAGAGGTTGTGTAGATCAGATATTCATTCTTAGATCTTTAGTGGAAAAGTTTCTAGAGAAGGGAAAGAAGTTGTATGCAGCCTTCATGGATCTGGAGAAAGCATATGACAAGGTGGATAGACAAGGATTGTGGAAAGTATTAAGAATATATGGAGTAGGTGGGAAGTTGTTGAAGGCCATGAAGAGTATATATGAGGGTGCTAAGGCTGCAGTGCATGTGGATTGTGAACTGAGTGAATTTTTCTGTTTGATAGGTTGGATTGAAACAAGGATGTGTATAAAAAAGATGCAAGGTAGGGCAGTGGATGTTTGAGCAACCCTAGTGAGAGAGGGCAGTGTTTGGAAATTCCCTGTACTGTTGTTTGCAGATGATACTGTGTTGTAAAGTGAAGTCGAAGGGGAGCTGCAAGGCTTGGTAGATGAGTTTGGGAGAGTGTGTAAGAAACGGAATCTAAAGGTGAATGTAGGGAAGAGTAAAATGATGATCTTTAAGAGAAGTGAAGTCTGTGAATGTACTGGAGATTGGATGGGGAGGAAATGGAAAATGTGAGTGCATTTAAGTACTTGGGTAGTGTGATGAGTAAGGATGGAAGTTTAGAGGGTGAAGTGCTTGAAAGGGTGCAGCAGGGAAGAAAGGTTGCTGGTTCCTTGAAAGCAGTGATAAGAAACTGAGAAGTGGGCATGAAAGTGAAAAAGCTTCTACATGACAGTATTGTGATACCAACTCTGACATATGGAAGTGAAGCTTGGACCTTGTTGGAGGGACAGAAATAAAGAGTGAGAGCAGTGGAAATGAATTATTTGAGAGGAGCATGTGGGGTCACATGGAGAGACAGACTGACAAAGGAGGAAGTGAAGGAGCGTTGTGGTGTGGATGTGGATGTGATAGGAAGCGTTAGGAAAAACACATTATGGTGGTTTGGCCATGTGGAAAGGATGGAGAGTGAGAGACCAACGAGGAGAAAGTATGTGAGTGAGGTGGAAGGGGAGAGAGGGAGGGGGAGGCCAAGGATGAGATGGAGAGATGGAGTGGAGAGGTATATGAGAGAGGGGTGTGTGAGCTGGGAGCAGGGCAGTGAAATGGCGGGGGACAGAGCAACATGGAGGCGATTTGTTTGTGGCCACCCCTTATGAGATTGAGGCGTCTGGCAATAGATAGATAGATAGATATTTTATAATAAATATTCCCAGGCCTGCTGCTAATCATCTACTCTCTGGCATTCATGAATGTTTCATACATAAATTTGGGCTTTACCTCGTCATTCTTTAAATTTGCATTGACAGTTTAGAAAAGCTGAATGCAAGTGGCACTTGCAACAGACCAAACTGACGTGATTGCATTATGTGTCTGCAAGAAGACGTGTCATTTGCATTGTAAAAGCTCAAAAAGCAAAGTACTAACAAAAGAAGGTAGTAGTAGTAGTAGTAGTTGTTCCCTAGGCAGTCTGGCTGAACAGCCCCAAGTCCCTGAGGAAGGCCACGGCAGAGAGCGGGCTTTCCCACAGAGCTCTCAAGGAGTGTATGTTGTGTTGTTGGCACAACGGATTGTGTGCAGTGCAGTCATCCATTATGTGCATAGTAATATGGAGTGCTGTGTTGCATCGTGGACAAGCATCAGCAACTGAGTCATCCAGTCTCTTCTGATAACTCAAGAGGGCTGGATGATGCTCACATCTCAGCCTGACCAGGTGGACCCTGCCCTCACGAGGGAGGTAGGATTCAGAAGGGTGGATATCGAGGCCGTGTATGAAGCTGTGTGTTGTCTTTGAGTGACTGAATGGAGTGGCAGGTGATTTGAGTATGGATATGCTTCTGGAAGCTGGTTTGAGGCAGGCGAGGGGGGCAAGATGACAGTATTTATGTATGATATTGTGTGCTGGGTGTTGTTTTGATGTACCTTGGTGTGTGTGGATGCACTGCCATGTTGTTAGTGTAGTAGATTGTGTGGGTTTGTGGAGGCTGCAGGAAGAATTTTTGTGCATCTCATGTCTAGATGATCCTTGACTTTGAGGACTTTGGTTTCCTGGTGTAGGTGGTCTGTAGGTGTGGTAGATGTGTAGCCTGTGATAATTTTTAGGGCCTTGTTCTGTGTGGTCTGTATGGTGTTTTCACTGTTGTGTCTGAATGTTTGATGGGCAAGTGACATTGGGGCATTGAGTTGTGGTGTTAATTTATTAATAATGTTTGTGATGTATTGTTTAAATGACATTTATGTATTGTATGTTACACCAAGGTTTATGGGTGTCTGTGTGTGTTGGAGGGTGTTGTTTTTGGTGAGGTGTGGAATGTGACTATGTTCTGCTCTCCAGTTTGTGAGATGGATCACTATAGATTTGCCTGGGGCTATATTGAGTCCGTTTATGGTGAACCATTCATGTAGTGTGTTGAGGTAAGGTTGTAGGATGTGTGCGGCAGTGTTTGTGTTTTGGTGTGTACATGCAAATGTTATGTCGTCTCCATAGGAAGCTATGTGTATCTGTGGTGAGTGGGGTGTGGATATGTCATGCAAGTACAGGTTAAAGAGTGTAGGGGACAAAACAGATCCTTGAGGGATGCCTTTCGTGAAGTTTCTGATGTTCGATGACTGACCAGCAAATGTTACATACGCACATCTGCCTGCTAAGCAGTTTGCCAGCCATCTTTTTGTGTTATTGTGCATGTTTGTGTTGAATATTTTGTTTGTGAGGTTATGGCGGTGGATGACATCAAAAGCTTTGCTAATGTCTAGTGTGACTAGGAGTGTTCTGTGTGGTGGCCTTGCTGAATTGATGCCATCAAAAACTCTCTGTGTAAGGTCTGTGAGAAGGGTGTTTGTGGAGTGTAGCAGCCTAAAACCAAGTTGTGATGAGGCTAGGGGGATATGAGGTGTTACTGATTGTAATGCTAGTCATTCAGTGACTTTGGAGGGAGTTCAGAGAAATGTGATGGGGCGATGTGAGGAAGGCAAAGTGTGGTCTTTGTTGGGTTTGGAGATGGTGATGATAATACCATGCTTCTAGATGTTGGGTATTGTGTTGTGTGAGTAGCTGTAGTTTGATATATTAGTGAGTGCTTGTATGTCTTGTGGTCCAAGGTGTTTAAGGTGTATGTTTGCTTATGTTGTCTGGGCCACAGGCAGATGAGTGCTTAAGGTTGCTGATGATGTGCTTTGTCTGGTTGTAGGTAAAGGGTTTAATGTCTGGGTCTGTGGGGAACTGTCTCTTGCTTCAGATGACACATCGGTCATCGCAGTCGGGACTTAGATGATTGACGTGTGAAAAGTGATTGATGAGGGTGTTTGCTTGTTGTTTGTTTGAAGGTATGTTGTCTGTTGTGATGGCAGTGTGTGGTTGTGTTGTGTTGCTGTGACTTTGGGGCATTTGAGTCTTGGTGTTAATTTATTAATAATGTTTGTGATGTATTTTTTAAATGACATTGATGTATTGTATGTTACACCAAGGATTTGGGGTGTCTGTGTGTGGTGGAGGATGTTGTTTTTGGTGAGATGTGGAATGTGACTATGTTCTGCTGTCCAGTTTGTGAGATGGATCACTGTAGATTTGGCTGGGGCTATATAGAGTCTGTTTGTGGTGAACCATTCATGTAGTGTGTTGAGGTAAGGGAGGATGTGTGTGGCAGTGGTTGTGTTTTGGTGTGTACATGTAAATGTTATGTTGTCTCCATAGGAAGCTGTGTGTATCTGTGGTGAGTGGGGTGTAGATATGCCATGCAAGTACAGGTTAAAGAGTGTAGGGGACAAAACAGATCCTTGAGGGATGGCTTTTGTGAAGTTTCTGATGTTCGATGACTGACCAGCAAATGTTACATATACACATCTGCCTGCTAAGCAGTTTGCCAGCCATCTTTTTGTGTTATTGTGCATGTTTGTATTGAATATTTTGTTAGTGAGGTTATGGCGGGGGATGGCGTCAAAAGCTTTGCTAATGTCTAGTGTGGCTAGGAATGATCTGTGTGGTGGCCTAGCTGAATTGATGCCATCAAAAACTCTCCATGTAAGGTCTGTGAGAAGGGTGTTTGTGGAGTGTAGCAGCCTAAAACCATGTTGTGATGAGGCTAGGGGGATGTGAGGTGTTACTGATTGTAATGCTAGTCATTCAGTGACTTTGGAGGGGGTACAGAGAAATGTGATGGGGCGATGTGAGGAAGGGAAAGTGGGGTCTTTGTTGGGTTTGGAGATTGTGATGATATTACCATGCTTCTAGATGTTGGGTATTGTGTGAGTAGCTGTAGTTTGTGAGTGCTTGTATGTCTTGTGGTCCAAGGTGTTTAAGGTGTATGTTGCTTATGTTGTCTGGGCCACAGGCAGATGAGTGCTTAAGGTTGCTGATGTGCTTCGTCTGGTTGTAGGTAAAGGATGCAATGTCTGGGTCTGTGGGGAAATGTCTCTTGCTTTGGATGACACGTCGGTCATTGCACTGGGGACTTAGATGATTGACATGTGAAAAGTGATTGATGAGAGTGTTTGCTTGTTGTTTGTTTGAAGGTATGTTGTCTGTTGTTGTGGTGGCGGTGTGTGATTGTGTTGTGTTGCTGTTGGATAGTGCGATGCTGTTTAGTGTGTGTGTGTGTGTTTTAATGAAAGGAAGAAGGAACCAAAGGCCATGGGCCCACATACTGCTCCTTCCAAGAAAAAACAAAAACAATATGAAAGAGAGCCAAATTCAAGATCCGTTTATTTCGAGGTGCCTGGACACACTGCGTTTGAAAGACTGGAGATCATAGGAAGTTGGGAATACAGAGAGAGGAAGACAGTTCCAGAGTTGACCAGTTGCATAAATGCAGGATTGGGAGTAACGGTTAACTCTTACACTAGAGAGTTGGACAGAAAAGGGAAGAGAGTTTGTTGCTAGACGGGTGCTACGTGCCCATCTTGGAGGTGGAGGGATGCAAGCAGACAGCTCAGTTTGCTGGTGTTTGTTTTGTGATCAAGTGTTTGGAGGTACTTATTTCAATTTAGTGTTTGCTGCTCTGATATTTTTTTATTTATTTTAGTGTTGAGTTCTTGTATTTGTTGTACTGTGTCTTGAGTATGGGGTGTTGGGGAGTGTTGCAGTGTGTCACATTGACTGATGAGGCCTTGAATTTCTGGTGTGAAGTTGGGGTTATGTCTCTTTCTGTTGCCTCTAGGGATGTGTCTTTTGTGTGCATTTTGAATAATTGTATTGAAAGTGTGCACAGTGGTGTTGATGTTTGTGATGGGTGTGCTGTTTAATGTTTCAAAGTGTTGTTCTGTTTCATTTGTGAGGGCCTCCCAGGTGGCTGTCTTATAATTAGTGTATGTGTGTCTGTGGGGTAATTCTGGTTTTGGTAGTGATAATTGGAAGGTGGTCAGAGCCAAGGGTTATGACCACTCTCTAGGATGTTGTGGTGGCAAGGTTTGGGGAGCAAAAGGTGATGTCAGGGGATGACGGAAGGAACAGGGCTAGGTGTGGGATATGGATATGTTGATGGAGATTGTTGAGGATGAAAAGATTGTCTGTTTGGGATTGTAGTCCCAGCCCTCTGTCAGTGTCAGGGGTGTGGACATGCCAGGCCAATGCCTTGGCATTGAAATCACCACCTGGTATGATGTTGGGTATGGTAATGATATGGTGTATTTGAGGAGAATAATTGTGTAGTACTGTGGGGGATGATTGGGGGGGAGTGTATGTATTGGTGATTGTTATGTGTGATTTTGTGTATGCACTAGTGTCTGAAAAGTTGATGAATTGGTGTACTAGGGTGATGAGTCTACTGCCACCGCCTTCGTCCCGGTCTGTTCTGATGGTGGTGAAGTTATGAAATATAGGTGTTGTTTGTGTTCTGCACAGTGTTGTTTCTTGTAAGATGTCAATGTGTATGTTTTGTTGTTTGATGAATTGTGTGAGTTCTTGTTTTTTGGTGTTTATGCCATCTATGTTTATTTGAAGAATGTTAATGTTGCATGTACGATGTGTGTTGGGTGCTGCTCTCGAGGGGCTGGTGATGGTGTGGGTGGAGGAGAAGGGGTAGGAGAAGGTTGTGGTGGAGTTAAGGGTTAGAGTGGATTAGAGTGGGGTGGAATGGGAGGGGCTTGGGGATTGGATGGTGTGGGAAGAATTGGTGGGTTAGGCTGAGTAGGTGTGGAGGGAGTAAGAGAGGGGCTGATGGGGGGACGAGTTAGAGAGTGGGAGGAAGGAGCATAAGGAGCAGGTCCAGGTGTTTGTGTGATGTTCTCTGGATGCAAGTGTTGTGCAAGTGAAATGAGTTCAGTTCTTGCAGGAACTGCCATTGGCTTTAGTATGTCTGGATAAATGATAGACTTTTGTGTGTGTGTGTGTGTGTGAGTGTGTGTGTAAGGAAGAAGGACCCAAAGGCCATGGGCCCACAAACTGTTCCTTCCAAGAAAAAAAACAAAAACAATGCAAAAGAGAGCCAAATTCAAGATCCGTTCATTTCGAGATGCCTGGTCACACTGCATTTGAAAAACTGGAGATCAGAGGAAGTAGGAAATACAGACAGAGGGAGAAGTTCAAGAGTTGACCTGTTCCATAATTGAAGGACTGGGAGTAACAGTTAACTCATGCATAAGAGAGTTGGACAGAAAAGAGACGAGAGCCCGCTGCTAGACAGGTGCTACGTGCCTGTCGTAGAGGTGGAGGGATCCAAACAGACAGTTCAGAGGAATAGTGACTGTTGAAGTAGCGATAGAAAAGAGATAAAGATGCAACAGTGCGGGGAAGAGACAGAGGTTGAAGGGAGCCAGTAAGAGGCGTTGGTTGTATTTGTCGTATCCGACCGCTGCTCACCAATCTCGTAGCGATGGCTGAAGGCGGTTGTGGATAAATAACTTCAGGGAAGATTTAAATGTGATTTGGAGTGATATTGGTTTTTATTGTCTTCAAGGGAAGATCAAGATTAACTTAGTGTATGCTGGATAACTCTAGGGGATCACCTCTCCCCACTGCTTGCTTAATGTGTCGCCCTTCTGCCCTCTCTCGTCAATCTGAATCTTGTCCTTTTCCCTTTGGTCTAAGGAAAGCCTCGTCACGTGGACTACACATGCCCCAGAACCTTCTAGAACACTGTATGTGTGTATGTATGTGTTGGCTTCCCATGGTAAAACTGAGAAGCTGGCAGAGAAAGATGCTAGCGTTAATTTTTTCCCTTTTTTCCTTGTCTCCTTCGCTCTTCTCCTCTCGTGATATACAGGCTACATACGATACCCAATGTTATAATATTAGAGTTACGACATCGCTCGGTCACTCCCAACGGCGGACCCATGACGCATTGCAATAGGAATACATGGCCTTGTAAAAGAAAATTGTGTAATAATAACATATTATAAATGTATTATACACGTCATGGAGTAATTTGAAATATGTCCTCTATGCATTTGAGCAAGTAAAAATAATTGTATAGATATATGCCTATATGCAAGTTCTTTGACAATGCTAAGAGTACAGCAAAGGCCACTAATATACATATTTGTCTTGCACATACAGTATATGAATTATAGTGACATTGTTATAAAAATAACATTAATTCACTTTTTTTTTTTAATATAAAAGTTTCTAGTTAAAATATTCACATATGTACAATATGTCTCCACTCTATGGGTCTCACTTGAATGTTCATAAGGGAGTAAAAGTGAACAGATTTTTATGAATGTTACATGAACAATTACTGATATTTTTAAAGCATAAGACTTCTGCATTGGAATATAAGGCTTCAAAACTATGTGTATGTATGCCTTGACTGATAATATGACGTAGGTAGCGAACTGGAATGATTGATGGTAAAATTACTAAGTTATTACAGTGTATGAATATGTATGATACTAGCTTTTATGTAATAAAATTGAACATTGTATGATATATTGTAGTGATAGAGTAGCACAAATGTGCCATGGTAAAAATTACTTGGTCATTACAATACATATGGTGCTATGCTGAATAATGCCTAACAGTACACTCAACTTGTATGATGAGTAATGGAAATACATAATTCTGGTAACAACAGAATTGAAGGAAAATTGTAATTACATTGTATGAATGTAATTAATACAATCATGCCTATACACTCAACTTGTATGATGAGTAACTAGTGAAATACATAATTCTGGTAACAGCAGAATTGTTGGAACCTTGTAGCTACATAGTAAGAATGTAATTATTACATAATTGTATTAATTAATTGTAGTAATATTGTAATGTACATAATTGTATTAATGTTAGCATTTGTAGTTAAAATTGTAGTAACTGCAGCAATATTGTAGTAACTCCACTAATATTGTAGGAATTGTAGTAACTGAAATAGTACTGTAATAACTTCACTAATATTATAAGAATTGTATTAACTGCTGTAGTATTGTAGTACTGTACAATCATGTTGTATGATACATAGTAAGTTATGACATCTAAATATGTGCACATGCAAAATTACAATAGTAGTAACTCAGTAGCATGGTACAGCAATTAGTTGTATTATGAATGAGTCATCTTGCTATAGTAATATTATACAACATGTATTATAAGTTTAGAGCACTCCACTCTGGCCGTAGGGTTGGAGGATCAAATCCACCCAGGGGTCATTGGTAGACATCAGGAAGAGCATCCGATCATAAAATGCAACACGCTTCAATCCAAAAGTCCTCTATCCAGGGGCAACGCCTTAGTCCTTCGGGGATACCAGGCGTAAAACCATTATAAGTTTCATAATCGTAGCGAATGCAGTCATGCTGCAGTCGTTGATAGTGATAGTGTACCTTGCAACTGCCTCTTGGAGACAATAGCATTGTTCGTTGCTTCACATATATAGCTGGGATGATTGGGTTCCCAGAGTAGATGCATCAGTTAATGGATCTGTAAATAGGTCTACGGGAGACATCCCAAACCATCATGAAATCATAAAAGCACAAAGACTTGATCCCACCGCTGCCACCAGTCTCGTAGGCGTTGGTTGTATTTGTCGTATCCGACCACTGCTCACCAATCTCTTAGCGATGGCCGAAGGCGGTTGTGGATAAATAACTTCAGGGAAGATTTAAATGTAATTTGGAGTGATATTAGTTTTTATTGTCTTCAAGGGAAGATCAAGATTAACTTAGTGTATGGTAGATAACTCTAGGGACTCTCTTCTCCCCACTGCTTGCTTAGTGTGTTGCCCCTCTGCCCTCTCTCGTCAATCTGAATCTCGTCCTTTTCCCTTTGGTCTAAGGAAAGCCTCGTCATGTGGACTACGCGTGCCCCGGAAACTTCTAGAACACAGTATGTGTGTATGTATGTATGCATGTGTTGGCTTCCCATGGTAAAACTGAGAAGCTGGCAGAGAAAGATGCTAGTCTTAATTTTTTCCCTTTTTTCCTTGTCTCCTTCACTCTCCTCCTCTCATGATACACAAGCTACATATGATACCCAGTGTAACAATATTAGTTACGACAGAGAGTTAATTAGACGAAAGGCCTTTGACACCACCTTATTGAGAGAAGCTGTATGTGGGGAGCCTCCCCCCACATGAGAGTTGAACTCCACACAGGGGAGAACAAAACCCATGTATAAATCAACAACTGTGCAGGAGTAAAAAAGGTTCAGAGTCGGCTTAGCACACCTAATCTTTTGGAAGCAGATTTCACAAGAGATGTAATATGTTCTTTCCAAGATGAATCCCGAGTGAATGAAACCCCAAGCATGTTCAAGGATGATGCAGGACTGAGCTGGACATTATTAAACATTAGTAAGTAATCCTGTGAAAGATTTTGTCGGGTTGATAGGTGTAAGAACTGAGTCTTTGATGCATTAAAAATAACAAGATTATTTTTACTCCAGTCAGAGGTACGAGCCAAGTCAAACATTAAGTGTGCCATAGCCTTGTCCCTTGTTTGTTGAAGTGACTGCTGAGATGGATGTTGCAGGAACCAAATGGATAGGTGAAGGGTGGAATCATCACCGTATGAGCGGATAGGGTTAGATGCACGGATTAGAAGGCCATTGATGAATAAAAGGAAGTGAGTTGGTGATAGGCCAGAGCCCCGAGGAACACCACTGTTGATAGATCTAGGAGAAGAATGATGGCTGTCTACAGCAGCGGCTATAGAATGACCAGAGAGGAAGCTAGAGATGAAGGCACAGATAGAAGAACATAAACCGTAAGAGGGCAGTTTGGAAATTAAAGATTTAAGCCAGACTCAATTGAAAGCCTTTGAGATGTCAAGTGCAATGGCAAAGCTTTTGCCAATGTCCCGAAAGGAGGATGACCATGAGTCTGAAAGGTAGGTGAGAAGATCACCAGTGGAGCGTCCCTGATGGAACCCACACTGACGATCAGAAAGAAGGTTGTAATAGGAAAGATGCTTTAAAATTTTTCTGTCAAGAATTGATACTCAAAAACTTTTGAGACACAGGATGTTAAAGCAATTGGATGATAGTTAGAGGGTTGGGAATGGTCACCCTTCTTTGGGACTGGCAGAATGGGAGCAAATATCCAGCAAGAAGGAAAGGTACAAGTTGATAGACAAAGGCGAAAGAGTTTACCTAGGCAGGGTGTAAGCACAAAAACACAGTTCTTGAGGAAAATAGGAGGAACTCCATCCTTTTTTTTTTTTTTTTTTTAATACAAGGAAGAAGGAACCAAGGGCCATGGGCCCACAAACTGTTCCTTCCAAGAATAAACAAAAACAATACAAAAGAGAGCCCATAAGCCCTGTTAGTATTGAGGCCAGTGATGGCAGAAAATACATCAGCTGAAGAAATTTTAATGTCAGCCACGAAGAAGTCAGAGGGGGGAAGTGATGGAGGAACAGCACCAGAATCGTCTAAGGTGGAATTGGAGGAGAAAGTCTGAGCAAAGAGATCTGCCATATCAGAAGAAATAACTACAGAGCCATCAGAGTAGAAAAGAGGAACGAAGGATGATGAGGTAAAGTTGTTAGAAAGGTTTTTGGCAAGGTGTCAGAAGGAGCGGGAAGAATTTGAGTTGGAGAGTTGAGAGCATTTAGCACAGATGAAATTATTTTTAGCAGAGCGAAGAACAGACTTAGCACAATTTTGGGCAGAAACATAAAAAAGATGTGATTCGGGGATGGGTTGGCTCTGGTACCTTTTATAGGTACAGCACCCTCGTTGCAGACAGCATTAGAACAAGCGTGATTAAACCAAGGCATTCTTGCATTAGTCAAAGGATCTGAGAAGGGAATGTATGCTTCCATGCCTGAGAGAATAACCTCTGTAATGTGCAAGGCACACTCAGATTGCTCCTGGCCATGGAAGCAATAATCATTGCACGGAAAATCAAAGAAGTACTGCCTTTGGGCCTCCCAATGCGCAGCACCAAAGTGCCACAGTCGACATTTCTTCGGAGGGTCCATAGGCCGTACCATAGCGATTGGACAAGTTAAGGTAATAAGGTTGTGATCGGAGGAGCCCAACGAAGAGGAAAGATTAACAGTGTAAGCACAAGGATTTGTGGTAAGGAAGGGGTCACGTATGTTGGAGCTCTCTCCAAGGCGGTCAGGGATATGCGTAGGGTGCTGTACAAGCTGCTGTAGGTCATTAAGGATAGAAAAAATGTAGGCTTTTCACCAGGTGGATCAGTGAAAGGAGAGGAGAGCCAAAGGTGGTGGTGAACATTGAAATCTCCCAGAATGGAGATTTCGGAGAAAGGAGAAATGGATAGAATGTGTTTCATCGTAGAAGTAAGATAGTTGAAGAATTTTCCATAGTCAGTTAAGTAAACAGCGCAGATATATTTTGTCAGAGAATGATAGGAAAGCCGAAGCCAGAGAGTAGAGAATTCAGAAGAATCAAGTTCAGGAACACGAGAGCAAGATAAGTTGTTGTGTACATATTCACAACAGCCACCTTTGGCTTTGAAATGAGTATAGAGAAAATAGGAGGATACAGAAAAGGGTTTGCTGTCAGTTGCCTCAGACAGCTGACTCTCAGTTAGGAAGAGAAGGTGTGGATTAGAGGAGGAGAGGTGGTGCTCAACAGAGAGAAAGTTAGAGGAAAGGCCACAAATGTTGCAGAAATGAAGAAGAAGTGAGCCAGACAGTGGTTCCAGGCAGCTTATCGAGTCGTCACCAGGAGAGGGGCAGATGGTGGAGGCATTTATGGTTCCCCCCTCCCGCTGGGGACTCCAAGGCTGGGTGTTTAGACGCCATTTTTTCTTTCAAATTTTGAAAAGGAAGTGTACTGTGTAATGTGCATATAGTTTGGTGTTGACAGTTAGAGAAACTTGTATTGGAGAGCATGCTGGCCTACTCTCTGTGTTACTGAAACACTGAAAAAGTTCAGCAAAAAGGGATGGTCAGGAACTAGTTCTGAGAGCTAAAGAAACGGTAGCTCCAGCTCTCCCTGTCATCAGCTTTCTATCCACCTTGGGAGTACTGGCCTGCTCGACTGGTGCTACAGTCTACTGCATGTATATATATCTATCTATCTATCTGTCTATCTATCTATTGCCAGACGCCTCAATCCCACACGGGGTGGCCACAAACAAATCGCCTCCATGTCACTCTGTCCCCTACCATTTCACTACCACGCTCCCAACTCACACCCCCCTCTCTCATATACCTCTTCATTCCATCTCATCCTCGGCCTCCCCCTCCCTCTCGCCCCCTCCACCTCACTCACATACACTCTTCTCGTCAGTCTTTCACTCTTCATCCTCTCCACATGCCCAATTTACCTCACAACGCTCACGTCCTCAACCACACCACAACGCTCCTTCACTTCCTCATTTGTTAGTCTGTCTCTCCATGTGACTGCACATGCTCCTCTCAAATAACTCATTTCCACTGCTCTCACTCTTGACTTCTGTCCTTCCAACAGGGTCCAAGCTTCACTTCCATATGTCAGAGTTGGTATCACAATACTGTCATGTAACAACTTTTTCACCTCCATGCTCACCTCCCTGTTTCTTATCACTGCTTTCAACGAACCAGCAACCTTCCTTCCCTGCTGCACCTTTCAAGCACTTCACCCTCCAGACTTCCATCCTTACTCATCACACTGCCCAAGTACTTAAATTCACTCACATTCTCCATATCTTTTCCATCCAATCGCACTGTACATTCACTGGCTTCACTTCTCTCGAAGACCATCACTTTACTCTTCCCTACATTCACCTTTAGATTCCGTTTCTTACACACTCTCCCAAACTCATCTACCAAGCCTTGCAGCTCCCCTTTGTCTTCGCTCAACAACACAGTATCATCTGCAAACAACAGTACAGAGAGTTTCCAAACACTGCCCTCTCTCACTAGGGCCACTCCAACATCCACTGCCTGACCTTGTATCTCTTTTATAACCCCATCCATGTACAGATTGAACAACCATGGAGACATGACACATCCTTGTTTCAATCCAACCTTCGGATGGAAAGATTCACTCAGTTTGCCATCCACACGCACTGCAGCCTTAGCACCCTCATACATACTCTTCACTGCCTTCCACAACTTCCCATCCACTCCATATATTCTTGATACCTTCCACAAACCTTGTCTATCCACTCTGTCATATGCTTTCTCCAGATCCATGAAGGCTGCATACAACTTGTTGCCCTTCTCTAGAAACTTTTTCACTAAGGATCTAAGAATGAATATCTGGTCTACACAACCTCTTCCCTTCCTAAAACCTCCTTGTTCTTCTCCATCTAATTCCTCAGTAATTTCCCTAACTCTGTCAATAAGTATCCTACCATATACTTTTCCTATTACACTGAGAAGGCAAATGCCCCTATGATTACCACACACTGCTTTTTCCCCTTTTCCTTTGTACAGAGGAATAATTATACCTGACATCCAATCCTCCGGGACTCTACCCTCCTCCCAAGTCAATCTGCACACCTTCCACATCCATTCCATTACTATCTCTCCCCCATGCTTCAGCATTTCACCACACACTCCATCAATTCCTGGGGCTTTCCCCATTTTAACTTTCTTCACTGCATCCACCACTTCCATCCTGGTGATTTCTTCCTCTCTTCTCACAACCCTCCTTCTCCCTGCCATTCCCCAGCCACTTATACTTGCATTACTTTCATTCTCTATGTTCAACAGTTCATTAAAGTGTTCTCTCCATCTGTTTACTTTTTCTCCCTTCTCCACTAGTAATCTACCATTTTTATCTTTCACACCCCCACTGACTTCGTTGGCACCCTGTCTAGCTCTCTTTACCTCCTTCCAGAACATTTTCTTACATTCCCTCCACTTTGCACTCAAATTCCTTCCAAATTCCTCATCCACTCTCTTCTTACTCTCTCTTACTAATCTTTTCACCTCTCTCCTCCTCACTACATATAACTCTCTCGTCCGTCTCTCAGCTTCTTCGTCGCCCCTGTTCCTCATCCACTCATTATATGCTTTCTTCTTTTGTGCCACAGCCTCTCTCACCTCTTCAGTCCACCATGCTGTTCCCTGAACCCCCTTTCGTCTTCTCTTCACCCCACACACCACCTCACATGCTGCACAGATTTCTTCTGTGAATACCTTGCACACACCCTCCACGTCCCCCATCTGCTCCAATCTATATTTACCCAATCGCTCCTCCACTTCCCTT
>JAGKTI010000680.1:59612-81948 GCA_018397915.1 Birgus latro | reverse complement strand
AGAGAGGGGGGTGTGAGTTGGGAGCATGGTAGTGAAATGGCAGGGGACAGAGTGACATGGAGGCGATTTGTTTGTGGCCACCCCGTTCGGGATTGAGGCATCTGGCAATAGATAGATAGATAGATAGGTAGGGTTATGCAAGGTATTTCCAATCATTTTTTCACAAATAATCATAAACACTAACACTTATTGCATTGAACTTTTAAAACTTATTATGAAACACTTATATCATAACACTTACTAGATAAAACTTATATCTTACTTTTTACTTATGTATAAGAAAAAAAACTTGTGTGTACCTGTTTACTAATTATGATTTCCCACACACCTGCTCAGTCAGTGAGCCCTTTCCCCAGTGGCAAGGGCTGAACTTTCACAGGGGCCGATGATGCAGTCGGCCCCGCGCGTGGGGGAGTGGAATTGGACGTCAAGGATGAGGAAGACATTACTCTACCCTTTGCCAGTGCTGTGTACAAACTGAGCCACACATCAGTAGGGTACCTTGGGTATCTACCTACCCTATGGTTGTAATAGAAAACAGTCGTGGGTTCAAAGGGTGGCGGGAAGATCTACACCCAAAATCTTGATGGTTATACATGTCAACCGGCGCATAGGGGTTAAAGATACATGGAGACAGCATTACAGCCGACTGTTGAATTAAGAGTTTGACTGGGACATGGAAGGTTTGGAGCCAGCAGATCCAGTGTTTGGCCCATGGCCTGTGATTGACACTGCTGCTGTGAGTGGGGCAATAGACAGGATGCAGGTGAGGAAGGCAGCTGGTGTGTCTGCATTGAGTGCTAAAATTTTGAAAGCCTCAGGAGATATAGGAGTGTGGTTAGTCACTGACTTGATAAATAACATTATATATGAGCATGCTGGCCCAGATGATTGGCTGAAGAGTGTAATTGAAAACGTATACAAGGGGAAGGGTGATGCCCTGGAAAGAGGAAATTGTGGAGGTATAAAGCTTTGATACCAGATAATGAAGGCATTGGAGAGAGAGTTCTACAAGGTATGATTAGAGAAAGTGTGAATATTGATGAGATGCAGTTTGGGTTTTGCCAGGCAGAGGGACCATTGATGCCATTTTCATTGCTTGATGGCTTCAGGAGAAATGTATAGGAAAGAAAACATAACTGTACTTTGTTTTTGTTGATTTGGAGAAGGCCTTTGACTGAGTCCCTAGTGAGGTCAGGTGGGCAATGAGAAAGCCTGGGATTGAGGAGTAGCTGGTTAGGGTCGTTGTGCCTATGTATGTGGGTGCTCACACGCATGTACGAGTGCGTGGAAATTTAAGTGATAAGTTTTCCGTGAATGTTGGTGTGCATCAGGGGTCAGTCTTGAGCCCCTTGTTGTTTATCATGGTGCTTGATGCCCTCTCACATGACTTCAGAAATGGACTCCCGTGGAAGATATCATATGCTGATGATTTGGTGTTGACTGCAGAGAATGAAAAGGAGCCAAGGGAATGATTTAGGAGGTTTAGGGATGGTATGGGGCATAAGGGCTTAAGAGTAAATGCACACAAATTGGAGTAAGAAACACCATTGTGGGACTCAGTGTGTATTGATGTTTTGCCTTTTGGCTTCCTCAGAATACAGTTGCTGAATGTACACTACATTTCCTGTATATATAGCAGAAGGCAGTGGGGGTGTGAGGGGGTGAGGTATTGGCTAGGGAGGGAAGGGGGGAGCAGGTAGGGTAAGGAAGGGTCCAGGGGGAAGGGATTACAGATCAAGGCATAAAGATGGAGAGAAACAAGGGACAGGTGAAGTGGGAAATCCTTTGGAAGAGGGAAGGAATGTTGGGTAAGGAAATAGAGGTCACAAGGGGAAAGGGATTGTCGATCCCAGCACAGGTGTGTGTGTGTGTATGTGTGATTAGTATCCAAACATGTGTGTGTGTGTGTGTGCACACACATGCATCCATGCATACTTGTGCATGTGTGTGTGTGTTTGTGCACATGTGTGTGTGTGTGTCTGTGTGTGTACGTGTGTCTGTGTGTACATGTGTGTGTGTGCATATGTATGTGTGTGTGTGCATATGTATGTGTGTGTGTATGTATGTATGTATGTGTATGCACAGGTGTTGTATACAGTATGTGGGAAAGTAGCTGAGCGAAGAGGGGAGATAGGGATGGATGGGAAGGAAGGAGGGGTGATGTTTTGAGTTTAAGGGGGGTTGTGTGAGGAAGGTATGCTATTGACAATATATTAGGCCACAGAATCCGACAGGTGATAAGATCCGCTTTTCTGTTCAGTGGTGTAAGAACATGCTATAACAGCTGCCTCCAGACATTTGCATCTTTTTAAGCCTGCTTCCTTATACAAAATTTTTGCATTTTCCCATTTCATTACGTGACCTGTATTAAATTTGTGAGCTACACATGCGTTGTTGTTGTTGTACCAGCTCATTGCATATTTATGTTCTTTTATTCTCTCTTCCAAATCATGCCCTGTTTCACCTATGTAGACATTCCCACATACTGCACATGGAATGGAGTAAACACCTCTCTCGCCTACGTTGGTGGTTCGTACCTTGTGTCTGACCAGATTACCCACTGTCCGAGATGTCTTGAAAGCTACCTCTGTTCCTGAATTTCTTAAAAATCGAGCGATGTTGTTGCTCGTATTGTTATTGGGCAGGATTTTACGTTTCACATCATTGGATTTCTCAGCCATTGCCCGTTCCCTGATAGCCCAGGCATGTTTTCTAGCACTGGATAACATGTGTTTTGGATATTTCAGTTTAGAAAATGTGCTCTTTATGTACTGGAATTCCTCTTTCAAATGATCTTTACTGCGATTCCTCAAGGCTCTGAGGTAGAACCCAGTTAATACACTTTTCTTTATCCTAATATTATGGCTGGAATAATAGTGAATAAGGTCATCCCTATTTGTGGCTTTCTTATACACTTTAAATGCCAACTTATTGTCGGTCCTAATGAGGAGGATTTCCAGGAAGGGCAAGCAACTGTCAGCTTCTTCTTCATGGGAATACTGAATTCAAAGTTCCACTTCATTAAGTCTGTCCCGCAGTTTGTCTATGTCGAAACGTCTGGGTGCAATGACTGTGTTAGCTAACCTCTTCATGGAATCGCTCGAGTCTGGTCCCTACAAACAGTTCATCCCAAACACCGTCGTGTGGCTGCGGTATGTCAACGACATCTCGGTCATTGCACCCAGACGTTTTGACATAGACAATCTGCGGGACAGACTTAATGAAGTGGAACTTTGAATTCAGTATTCCCTTGAAGAAGAAGCTGACGGATGCTTACCCTTCCTGGATACCCTGCTCATTAGGACCGACAATAAGTTGGCATTTAAAGTGTATAGGAAAGCCACAAGTAGGGATGACCTTATTCACTATTATTCCAGCCATAACATCAGGATAAAGAAAAGTGTATTAACAGGGTTCTACCTCAGAGCCTTGAGGACTTTCAGTGAAGATCATCTGAAAGAGGAATTCCAGTACAGTACATAGACAGCACATTTTCTAAACTGAAATATCCAAAACACATGTTATCGAATGCTAGAAAACATTCCCGGGCCATCAGGGCACACCAACGGCTGAGAAATCCAGTGATGTGAAATGTATAATCCTGCCCAATAACAATATGAGCAACAACATCACTCGGTTTTTAAGAAATTCAGGAACCGAGGTAGCTTTCAGGATATCTCAGACAGTGGGTGATCTGGTCAGACACAAGGTACGAACCACCAATGTAGGCGAGAGAGGTGTTTACTCCATTCCATGTGCATTATGTGGTAAGGTCTACAGAGATGAAACAGGGCATGATTTGGAAGAGAGAATAAAAGAACATAAATATGCGATGAGCTGGTACAACACCAAAAATGCACGTGTAGCTCACAGATTTAATACAGGTCACGTAATGAAATGGGAAAATGCAAAAATATTGTACAAGGAAGCAGACTTAAAAAGATGCAAATGTCTGGAGGCAGCTGTTATAGTATGTTCTAACACCATTGAACAGAGCAGTGGATCTTATCACCTGTTGGATTCTGTGGTCAAATATATTGTCAATAGTATACCTTCCTCACACAACCCCCCTAAACTCAAAACATCACCCCTCCTTCCTTCCCATCCATCCCCATCCCCTCTCTTCACCCAGCTACTTACCCACATATACAACACCTGTGCACACACACACACACACACACACACACACACACACACACACACACACACACACACACACACATTTGTATACTAATCACACACACACACACACACACAGAGTAAAGAATATGGAAATTGAAAATACTAAGGCTGAACTTTTGGGAGTTGAAATAGAGGACAATTATGGAGAAAAAACGGATGTAATAGTTTTTTATATGCCCCCCAAAACTAGGGCATGGACAAAGGAAGATTACGAACAGTTAATAAGTGAATCCATTATTAGGCTAGAAATGTTAATTGAACGAAGAAATAGAATAATATTAATGGGAGATTTTAACTGTAGAGAAGTTGATTGGGAAAGTATGGATGCTGGGAACAATGAAGAATCATGGGGAAATAAATTAATGGAATTGATGATGGAAAACATGTTAACCCAGTTGATCAAAGAAAACACAAGAATTAGGGGTGTTGATGAACCATCCAGGCTTGACCTATTATTCACAAAGGACCGAAATGATGTGAGGAACATAACCTACCATTGCCCCTTTGGTAAAAGTGATCATCTGGTAATTGAGATGGATGTGGTAGGAGTGAGGGAAGGAGAAAGAGATGAAAAACACAGAGAAAATAGATACAATTATGGGAAGGCAGACTTTGCTTCCCTGAGAAACTTTTTCCAAAGTGTAGAATGGAGTAAAATGAATATGATCACAAATGTTGATGAGAAATATGAGTTTTTGATAGAAGTATATCAAACAGGAGTTACTAAGTATGTCCCAAAATTTTCTGCAGCTATGGAAAGGAAGAAAGAATGGTTTAACAACAGATGTAGGATGGCACAAGAGGCAAGAAAAAAAGCATGGAAGAAAGTGAGAAGAAGTTATAGTGAAAGGGCCTGGGAGGAGTACAAGCAGGTTAGAAATGAATATGTAAGGATACGGAGAGAAGAGGAAAGGAAATACGAAAAAGATATTGTATCTAACTGTAAAAAAGAGCCAAAACTATTTTATAGGTTTGTAAATGGCAAAATGAAAGTTAAGGACAGTATAATACGACTGAGGGATGGAGATGAAACATACGAAAGAGAGGAAGACTTGTGTGAAATAATGAACAACAAGCTACAGTCAGTTTATGTATTGGAAGACGAATTTAGGGAGCCTGAAATGGAACCCAGGCTGACGAGAATGACCAAAATTACAGTTGACATGGATGAGGTGCTACAGCTGATGAAGGATTTGGATGTGAGAAAAGCAATTGGACCAGATGGTGTGGCTGGATGGATCTTGAAGGAATGTGCCGACCAGTTAGTGTGGCCAGTTTATGTCATTATCAAAACCTCGCTTGAAAAGGGACAGTTACCTAAAGATTGGAAAAGAGCAAGTATTGTGCCAATCTTTAAGGGAGGAGATAGGGAGGATCCACTTAATTATAGACCTGTGTCACTTACTAGTATTGTTTGTAAAATCTGTGAGAAAGTTATTAGAAAAAGATGGATAAAGTATTTAGAAGAAAATGAAGTGATAACACCAAGACAGTTTGGTTTTAGGGAAGGAAGATCATGTATTACTAACCTACTAAGTTTCTACAGTAGGGTAACAGATGTCATACAGGAGAGAGAGGGATGGGCAGACTGTGTCTATCTGGATCTTAAGAAAGCATTTGACAGGGTACCCTATAAGAGACTACTGTGGAAGTTGAGGACATTTGGAGGGGTGCATGGGAAACTATTAAAGTGGATGGGAGATTATTTGATAGGAAGGCAGATGAGAACAGTAATAAGAGACAAGGTATCACAATGGAGAAATGTGACTAGTGGAGTACCCCAGGGCTCTGTCTTGGCCCCACTAATGTTTCTGATATATGTAAATGATTTGCCAGAGGGTTTGAATAGTTACATGAGTATGTTTGCAGATGATGCTAAAATTATGAAACATATTAAATGTATTGATAGTTGTAAAGAACTGCAAGAGGACTTGGACAAAATACACAGCTGGAGCCAGACTTGGAAAATGGACTTTAATGCCAAGAAGTGTCATGTATTAGAAATGGGTATAAGTGAAAGAAGACCACACTGGACATATAAAATGGGCAGTGAGATGATTAGTAAAAGAAAGGATGAGAAAGATTTGGGAGTGAATATTCGGGATGACTTGTCACCAGAAAAGCATATAAACAAAATTATTGGGGGAACTTATGGATTACTGACCAACATGAGAGTGGTTTTTAATTATATGGATGAAGATATGTTGAGGGAGTTGATAGTGACCATGATAAGACCAAGACTAGAGTATGCGGCGGTGGTATGGTCACCTCATTTGAAGAAGCATATTGATAAACTAGAAAGGGTCCAACGGATGGCAACGAAGATGATACCGTGTTTAAGGGAACTCACCTACGAGGAGAGATTGGAAAAACTGAAGTTACCAACATTGCATGAGAGAAGGGAAAGAGGTGACTTGATCACGATATTTAGAAATGTAAGAGAATTGGAAAGGGTGGATAGAGAGGATCTTTTTGTGTTGGATGATGGAAGAACAAGAGGTCATGGCTTCAAGTTGAGGAAAAGTAGATGTCTTAATGATCTCAAAAAGTTCAGTTTCCCGAATAGAAGCATAAGTATTTGGAATGACTTAGATGAAGAGGTGGTGCAGGCGAAAAACATTCATGTATTTAAAACTAGATTAGATGAATGTAGATATGGAGACGGGACAACACGAGCTTAGCTCAATTCCTGTATACTACAAATAGGTAAATACACACACACACACAACTGTGCTGGGATCGACAATCCCTTTCCCCTTGCGACCTCTATTTCCTTACCCAACATTCCTTCCCCCTCCCTAAGGATTATCCACTTCACCAGTCCCTTGTTTCTCTCCATCTTTGTGCCTTGATCTTTAATCCCTTCCCCCTGGACTCCTTACTTACCCTACCTGCTCCCCCCCTATCCTCCCTAGCCAATACCTCACCCACTCACACCCCCACTGCCTACTGCTATATATACAGGAAATGTAGTGTACATTCAGCAATTGTATTCTGAGGAAGCCAAGAGGCAAAATGTCAATACACACTGAGTCCCACAATGGTGTTTCTTTCTCCAAAAGTGGTGGTATAGGGCTGGGGGTGGTACTATGAAAGAAGAGGGAGAGTGGCTATGTGTGATTTGTCACAGGAGCATGGGAAGAAATTCCATCTTATGCAGTGTTTGTGGTAATTGGGTGCATAAGAGATGTGGTGGTATTAGAGGTAGACTGCAATATAATGCAGATTTCATGTGTGTGGTGTGTCAGAGAGAACTTATGGATATTGCCAGGCTTGAAAGGATTGAACTTGCTGGTGAGTCTCTTGAGTGTGTGGTGTGTGGGAGAATTTTCTTATTTAGAAGGTGTTATGCACTGGAGGTGGAGCAGGAGCTAGCTCTGTGGCCAGAGTGAGGAGTGGTTGGAAGAAGTTCAGGTAGCCGTTGCCTCTCCCGACAATGAGAGCGCTGTCCCTCCGTGCTAAGGGATCTTCAAAGTATGCAGCATGTGTTAGGAGTGTAATGCTGTATGGTAGTGATGCCTGCACAATAAAGGAAGAGGATATTCGCAGGTTCAGTCGTACATAAATGGCATTGATTAGGTGGGTGTGCAATGCATGCATGAGTGCAAGGCCTGGGGGGGAGTAGGTTAATGATGGAAGAATTGAGAGGTAGGATAGGACTGGAGTGCATTAGTGCTGTGATGAGGATAGGTAGATTGAGGTGGTTTGGGCATATGGAGAGGATGGGGGATGATGATTGGGTGCAGAAAGTGAGAAGTGTTATTGTTGGGGGTAGGGTAGTGAGAGGTAGACCGAAAAAGACCTGGGACCAGGTCATTGAGTGTGACCTCAGGATTTAGGGACTAAATAGAGAAGCTGCCAGAGATCAAGCGTCATGGAGAGCCTCCATTAGGTGACCAAGGCCGAGACGTGCAACATGTTGGAGCCTTCAAAAACAGAAACGGAAACAAGTGTTTCCTTAATCCTTTTTTGTTCTTTCGTTATTTGATTTAATGCAGTTTTTCCATTTTTTTGATCCACCTGCCATGCATTCCTCATATTTTTCATTTTTATTTCCACCTCTTCCATTTTCACTTTATTTTCCGTTATGCATCTCTAATGTTTCATTCCCTTGCTTTAATATCTTAATTTGACTTTCTGCCTCTGCCTTATATTTTTCCAATTCTTTCCTTGCCTGCATCTTTCCCTCTTCCATTTCATCCCTTTCAGTTAGTCTCTTCCTCAAAGCATTCAGCCTGTCGATGATATCGCTACCAAAATTCTTAGATTCATAAATTATTTGTTTTCTTTTTTCTAATAATTCTGACCTCTCCATAACCTCCTGCTCAGCCACTACCCTCTTCTATAACTTTTTCTCTCTCCTAGGATTTACCTTGAAACCCTTAAAATTTTGTTGTTTTAGGATTCCTTCTTTTGCCACTGGCTGTAACCTTTGATGTAATTTTGTGTGTTGTCTTGGAGAAACTGGTGGACCCTGTTGTTGTAAACAAAGCCGTTGTTATCTTACCGGTGTTTTGTGGTCAGCTATCTATCAGTCTATAGCCAGATGCCATCATCCCATAAGGAGTGGCTGTTTCTCTTTAAGTTGTTGTACAGGGAGGGGCACTAACCCTCAGCCAACCCACCTGTTTATCCGTAGGGATCACGTATGTGTTGGTTATATGGATACCTCCCAGTGTTGTAAATGGTTTCCTGGCTTACAGGAAAACCATTTAGTTGTCATTCAATGCAGTGCCACCTGAGGAGGAAAGAAGAGTAATGAAAAATTACAGGAAAGCTGGGAAAAATAGGAAGGGATAAGGGCAGACACAGAAAAATATTGATAAAGATGAAGGAAGAAGTAGATACGGTAATCCCTTAATTATTTGATGTAATAGAACCAAAGGCATGTCCGGATAGTGGATCTGTCTGGATAATGGACCTCTCCCCCAGCCCACCTTTGTACATACCCTAACTTTGAAAGCCATTGTAAAAGGCCACTACAGTACATTGTATAACACTTGTTCCTGGTGTTTTACACTGCTCTTTCTGGTCAAGCAGACCTGTAAACCACAGTCAAGCAATTACTGTGGTCAAGCAGACTTATCAACCACAGACAAGCAATCACCACTCCAGGCCCATACTCATGGGGGGGGGGAGGCCTAGCTGGGCAAAAATGTTTGCATGGCCATAATTTCAACACAGACGCAAGCATTTTGTCCAGATAAAATGAAAAAATGTACAAATACTGGTTTTGAACAGCCAGAGCACAGCATCTGGAGAATGGATTGTTCAGAAAATGGACATCCAGATGATCGAGGGATTACCGTAGTAGTATATCAAGTGATTTGGTGATGGTCGCCACCACCTACTACCATTGTGGTCAGCTGATTTTTAGAATATCCACATCTTTACAAAATAGACCTCATCTGTCTTCGTATTACTGTATTCCTCAATCTATAGATGTTTAAATTAATGTGGAGGCATATACTTAACACGAATATAGCTCTCATGTCTCACAGTATTAGAATTATGCTCTGTCCAGCTTATGTCTGATTGTGTGTGTCTGTGGGGGGGAGGGGGGCATATGTATTTTAAGTGAAATGTTAGGGGATAACCTATGTTCGTGCTTGCAGATAATAATGAATGTGGTAGTGGATCTGGCTGGAGTGATTGTGGCCAGGAATAGTATTAACTGGTGATTGAAAGGTTTAGAGGGTTTTATCACAGTCACCCTGAATGAAATGTGGGTTTTAGCATCAGTAGACTGTGGTCAGGCAGGGCTGTACTTCCAAGGTGGATGGAAAGCTGATGACAGGGAGAGCTGGTGCTCCCATTTCATCAACCCGCGGGACAAGCGGCTGACCATCCCCCCTTGCTGAACTTTTTCAGTGTTTCAGCAACACAGAGAATAGGTCAGCATGCTCTGCAACACAAGTTTCTCAAACTTGCAATGCCAAACTACATGCACATTACACACTACATATCCTACTCAAAATTCAACAAAAATGGCGTCTCATTACCAAGCCTCAGAGTTGCCGGGGGTGGGGTTTCAAAGCCCCCATCATCCACCCCTCTCCTGGTGATGACCAAGCAAGATGCCTGGAACTACTGTCTGATTTACTTCTTCATTTCTGCAACATCCGCAGCCTTTCCTTTAACTTCCTCTCTGTTGAACACCACCTCTCCTCCTCTAAACCTCACTTTTTCTTCACCAAGACTCAGCTGTCTGAGGCAACTGATTTCAAAACTTTCTCTGTATCCTCCTACTTTCTCTATACTCATTTCAAGGCCAAAAGTGGTTGTTGTGTATTTGTACGCAGCAGCATATCTTGATTTCATGTTCCTGAACTTGAATCTTCTGAATTCTCTACTCTGTGGCTTTGCCTTTCCTGTCATTCTCTGACTAAATATGCCTGTGCTGTTAAACTACTTATCCCCTAAATCTACTGACTATGAAAAATTCTTCGACTATCTTACTGCTGAGATGGAACATATCCCATCAGTTTCTCGTGTCTCAGAAATCTCCATTCTGCATTATCTCAGTGTTCACCACCACCTTTGGCCCTCCTCTCCTTTCACTGATTCGCCTGGTGAACAGGCCTACATCTTTTCTATCCTTAATGACCTAGAGGAGCTTGTACAGCACCCTACCGGTATGCCTGACTTCCTTGGAGAGAGTTCCAACATACAGTACTTGACCTCATCTTTACTATTAATCCTTCTGCTTATGGTGTTAATCTTTTCTCTTTGTTGGGCTACTCCAATCACAGCCTTACCACCTTAACCTGTCCTGTTGCTCCAGTCAGGTCTGTGGTTGCTTCCAAGAAGTGGTGGCTGTGGCACTTTATTGCTGCTGATTGGTAGGCCTGCAGGTAGTACTTCATTGATTTTTCTTGGAATGATTATTTCTTCCATGACAGAGAGCCATCTGAGTATGCCTCGTGCATTACTGAGGTTATTCCCACAGGCATGGAAACACACTTTCCTTTCTCATATTCTTCGACTGTTGCAAAAAAAAAAAAAAAAAAAAAAAAATTGGTTTAATCAAACTTGTTCTAATGCTGTCCACAACAAGGAGAAGGCCTACAAAAGGTACTGGAGCCAACCCGTCCCTAAATCGCATCTCTTGTATGTTTCTGCCTGGAATTCTGCCACTACTAAAAATGATTTATTTTACACTGAATGCTCCAAACTCTCCAACTCAAATTCTTCCTGTTCCTTTTGACACCTTTCCAGAAACCTTTCTAACAACTTTACATTGTCATCCTTCCTTCCTCTTTTCCACTATGATGGCTTTATGGCTGTTTCTCCTACTGATAAAGCAGACCTCTTCACTCAGACACCTTCCTCCAGTTCCACCTTAGACGATTCCGGTGCTGTTCCTCTATCACCGCCCCTCTGACTTCCTAATGGCCAACAGTAAAATTTTGACAAGTGATGTATTTTCTGCCATCACTGGCCTCCATACTGACAAGGCATGTGGGCCTAATTGGGTCCCTCCTGCTGTCTCAGGAACTGTGCTTCTGTCCTTACACTCTGCTTAGGTAAACTCTTTTGCTTTTGTCTGTCAACTTGCACCTCTCGTTCTTGTTGGACGTTTGCTGTCATTCAGCCTGACAATTCCCTGTCCTCATCGCTCATTTTTGAAGGCTCCAACATGCTTGCATGTGTCGGCCTTGGTCACCTAATGGCGGCTCTCCATGCTGCTCGATCTCTGGCAGCCTCCCTATTCAGTCCCTTAACCCTTAAGTCACATTTAATGACCTCATCCCATGTCTTTCTCGGTCTACCCCTCCCAACCCCTCCCCCAATATTAACACCTCTCACCCTCTGTACCCAATTATCCTCCCCCATCCTCTCCACATGTCCAAACCACCTCAGCCTGCCTCTCCTCATCACAACACCAATACACTCCAGTCCCATCCTACCTCTCAACTCTTCTATCGTAAGCCGAGCCCCCCCAGGCCTTGCACGCAGGGACGCACTGCACATCCACCTAATCATTGTCATTTCTGTACATTTGAACCTGCGAATATCTTCTTCCTTTACTGCCCAGGTCTCACTACCATACAGCATCACACTCCTAACACATGCTGCATACAAAGACCCCTTAGCACATAAGGAGAGTCCTCTCAATGTCAGGAGAGGCAACAGCTCCCTGAACTTCTTCCAACCACTTCTCACTCTAGCAACCGAGCTAACTCCAGCCCCACCTCCGGCACATAACATGTCTCCCAAATAACAAAACTCCTCCACACACTCAAGAGACTCACCTGCAAGTTCAACCCTCTCACGCCTAACAATCTCCTCCTGCTCTCCCCGACACACCGCACACATGAAATCAGCATTATCTCGCAGTCTACCTCTAATACCACTACATCTCTTGTGCACCCACTTATCACAGACACTGCACAAGATGGAATTACTTCCCACACCTTTGTGGCAAACTGCACATGGCCACTCTCCCTCTCTTCTGATTGTACCGCCACCAACCCTAGATATCATCACTTTTGTTTTATCTGCATTTACCCTTAAGCCCTTGTGCCCCATACCATCTCTCCACTTCTTAAATCTTTCCTCAGCCTCCCCTTCATTCTCAGCAATCAACACCAAATCATCAGCATACAACATCTCCCATGGGAGTCCCTCTCTGAAGTCACGTGAGAGGGCTTCAAGCACCATGATAAACAACAAGGGACTCAAAACTGACCCCTGATGCACACCAACATTCACGGGAAACTCATCACTCAAAGCTCCATTCACCCTTACCTGAGTGTGAGCACCCACGTACATGGCCATAACCACCCTAACCAGCCACTCTTCCAACCCTAGCTTTCTCATTGCCCACTTCACCACCTCTCTAGGGACTCTGTCAAAGGCCTTTTCCAAATCAACAAAAACAAAATACAATTCCCTTTTCTTGCCAATATATTTTTCCTGAAGCTGTCGAACAATGAATATGGCATCAGTGGTCCCCCTGCCTGGCATAAACCCAAACTGCATCTCATTGATATTCACTCTTTCTCTAATCATACCTTCTAGAACTCTCTCCATTACTTTCATTATCTGATCTAAGAGCTTTATACCTCTGTAATTTCCCCTTTCCAGGGCATCACCCTTCCCTTTGTACACATTTACAATTACACTTTTCAGCCAATCATCTGGGACAACACACTCATATATAATCCTATTTATCAGGTCAGTGACTAACCTCACCCCAATATCTCCTGAGGCCTTCAACATTTCGGCCTGTCCTCTGTTTCCTAATTGCTTTAACATCCTGTATTTCAAAAGTTTTGAGTCTATTCTTAAAAAAAAAAATTTTTAAGCACCATTCCTATAACGACCTTTTTTATTGTCAGTGTGGGTGCCGCCAGGGATGCTCCACTGGTGATCTTCTCATGTATCTTTCAAATTCGTGGTGATTCTCCTTTCAGGACTTTTGGCAAAAGCTTCGCCATTGCACTTAACATCTGAAAGGCTTTCATTCGAGTCTGGCATAAACCTTTAATTTCTAATCTGCCCTCTTATGGTTTCTAGCCTTCTATCTGTGCCTACATCTCTTGCTTCCTTTCTCATCATTTTGTAGCTTCTGTTGTAGATGGCCACCGTTCTTCTCCTAGAGCTATCAGTGGTGGTGTTTCTCAGGGCTCTGTCCTATCACCAACTCTCTTCCTTCTATTCGTCAATGACCTTCTGATCTGTATATCTAATCCTATCGACTCATATGCTGATGACTCCACACTTCACCTTTCCATTTGCTTCCCACAGCATCCATCTCAGCATTTACTTCAACAAACAAGGGATGAGGCTATGGCACACCTACTATTTGACTTGGCTTATATCTGTGATTGGGGGAAAAGCAATCTTGTTGTTTTCAGTGCATGAAAAGTTCAGTTCATACATCTTTCAACCCAACAAAATCTTCTGCAGTAATGTTGTTTTTAATAGTATCCAACTAAATCCTGCATATTCTTTAAACATACTAGGGATTTTATTGTCTAGGGATTTGTCATAAAAGGATCATATTACTTCTCTTATAAAATCTGCTTCTAGGAGATAAGGTGTGCTAAGCTGACTCTATGCCTTCTTTCCCCCTGCACAGTTGTCAACTTTATACATGGGTTTTATTTGCCCCTGTGTAGAGTGTAACTGTCATATGTGGGGAGGCTCCCCACATACATCTGTTCTCAACAAGGAGTGAAAGACTTTTCATCTCATTAACTCACCTCATCTTACTGGCTTCCTTCAACCTCTGGGTCTTCATTGCTCTGTTGCTTCTTTATCTCTTTTCTGTTGCAACTTCAGTGGTCATTACTCCTCTGAAGTGTTTGCTTGCATCCCTTAACCACTACAGCAGGCATGTAGAACCCGTCCAGCAACAAACTCTCATCTCTTTTCTGTCCAACTTTTTAATGCAAGAGTTAACTGTTACTCCAAGTCCTTCGTGTATGCAGGTGGTCAACCCTGGAACTGCTCCTCTTTGTCTGTGTTTACTACTTCTTATGATCTCCCGTCTTTCAAACACAGTGTGTCCAGGCATCTTGAAATGAACGTATCTTGAATTTTACTCTCTGTTATCTTGTTTTTGTTTTTTCTTGGAGAGAACGATTTGCAGGCTTCTCGCTTTTGGTTCCTTCTTCCTTGCATTAAAAAAAAAAAGTAAGTGGTTATATGTTGACTTTAGTTTAAGTTGTAAAAGTACTTACTGTTTTATTTTTTTCAGTAATCCACTCATTCTGCAAGCCACGAAGAAGTTGAAGCAGCTGTGTGATGTTTTTGAAGAAAAACTAATAAAAAGGGCAAAACGGATGAGGGAGGATAAACAAAAAAAACGTGAAGATACCGAACAAGAATATGGGCAGAAAACAGATGGTATGTAACTGGGGAGTTGTAAACTGAATTTTTACCTATGATGCAATATATACTCTACAGCAGTGTAGGAGTTCAGATCTGATTACAGTAATCTCTCTACTATCCGGACGACCACTATCCGGTTACCTCCCTATTCAGACATGGACTGATTGTCCGAAACCCCCAAATTGCAAAAAGTCGAAAAAATCCAATTTTTTCCGACCGCGTCAGTTTGCATTTCCCGCGCATGCTGACCAGCTCCCTTCCCGCCCTGTTCCCCTCCTCCTAGTTCTGTCTCAACTCCCGTGAACAGTGGACGGCTGTCCGATCGTTTGTGGTATTTTCGTTCGTGTTTAAATAATCAAAAGTCACAGTGCTAAGGATTAAGTGTAGTTAAACACTAGATTACTGGACAACCTTCAAGAGCAATTATGACCACTGTAAAAACCTTAGAGGTGGGAATATTTTCCATAATCACTCCTAAATCCTCATTCTCTGGTTACATTTTATTTACTTCATGCTTTGTGTCCCATATTTGAGTGCACAGGCTTTGAAAGAGGTGATTTTCTCAGTGATTATCATGTCTCTTACATACGTTCACTATCTAGTCAACTGGTGAACATTTTTGCCCTACACACCTCTAAATCATAATTTTTCTGGTTACATTTTATTTACTTCATGCTTTGTGTCCCATATTTGAGTGCATAGGCTGTGAAAAGGTGATTTTCTCGGTAATAATCATGTCTTCCTTACGTTCATTATGTAGTCAGCTGGCGAACACCCCTGCTTTACTCACCTCAAGATCATCATTTTGGGGTTAAAATTCGATTAATTCATGCTCTGTGCCAATTATTTATGTGAATGGGGTCTTAAATAAGTGCTTTGCATGTCTGGTAGGGAGGTAGGTAGGTCTGTCTATCTATCTATTGCCAGACGCCTCAATCCCAAACGGGGTGGCCACAAACAAATCGCCTCCATGTCACTCTGTCCCCTGCCATTTCACTACCACGCTCCCAACTCACATCCCCCTCTCTCATATACCTCTCCACTCCATCCCTCCATCTCATCCTCGGCCTCCCCCTCCCTCTCACCCCCTCCACCTCACTCACATACACTCTCCTCGTCAATCTTTCACTCTCCATCCTCTCCACATGCCCAAACCACCTTAACGTGTTTCTCCTAACGCTTCCCATCACGTCCTCAACCACACCACAACGCTCCTTCACTTCCTCATTTGTTAGTCTGTCTCTCCATGTGACTCCACATGCTCCTCTCAAATAACTCATTTCCACTGCTCTCACTCTTGACTTCTGTCCTTCCAACAGGGTCCAAGCTTCACTTCCATATGTCAGAGTTGGTATCACAATACTGTCATGTAACAACTTTTTCACTTCCATGCTCACCTCCCTGTTTCTTATCACTGCTTTCAACGAATCAGCAACCTTCCTTCCCTGCCGTACCCTTTCGAGCACTTCACCCTCCAGGCTAGGTAGGTGGTTTTCTAATTAAGGTTAGGTTAGGTTAGGGTCAAGAATGACCGGTCCTGTTGGTGAACAGTGAACACCTTTGCCATACCTAACTCTTTTTCTGGTAACAATTTATTTATTTGATGCTTTGTATCCCATATTTTAGTGCATAAGATGTGAGAAATGATGATTTTCATAGTGATTGCCATGTCCGATACTTACGTACACTAACCTGCCAACTCGTGAACACCCCTGCCTTACTTACCTCAAATTCATCATTTTTGGGTTAAAATTCGTTTAATTCATGCTTTGTGCCAATTATTTATGTGAATAGGGTCTTAAATAAGTGCTATGCATGTCCGGTAGGGAGGTAGGTAGGTGGTTTTCTGATTTAGGTTAAGTTAGGTTAGGGTCAAGAATGTCCGGTGCAGTTGGTGAACAGTGAACACCTTTGCCATATCTAACTCTTTTTCTGGTGACAGTTTATTTATATGATGCTTTGTATCCCATATTTTAGTGCATAAGATTTGAGAAATGATCACTTTCATAGTGATTGCCATGTCTGATACTTATTTACACTAAGCTCCAACTCATGAACATCTATGCCTTTCTTACCTCAAAATCATCATTTTTGGGTTAAAATTCAGTGAATTCGTGCTTTGTGTCCATTATTTAATGCATACAGTGTGAGAAAGGTTGATTTTCATGGTGATTTCCATGTCTGATACTTACACTTGCTGGCAAGTTGTGAGCACCTATGCCTTACTCACCTCTAAATCATCATTTTTTGTTTAAAATTCAGTTAATTCATGCTTTGTGTCATTATTTATGTGAAAGGGGACTTAGATAAGTGCTATGTATGTCTGGTAGGGAGGTAGGTAGGTGGTTTTCTGATTTAGGTTAGGGTCATGAATGCCCAGTGCTGGAGCTTCATGGCCACTATCCGGACTAGACCACTTTCCGGTCATGCCTTTGGCTCTATTACGTCGGATAGTGGGAAGATTACTGTATATCAACACTAGTGAGTGGCTGGCTTTTACTCAGATGAGAGGTGCAAGCCTACCATGACAGCTTTGTAACTAGGCACATAATCATTCACGCTTAAGATAGGAATTTCAGCAAGAAGTATGCAAAAATTGGGAGTCAAAGCTGGGATGGATGCACATTCTCACACAAATTTCAAATTTTTGTGTATGTTTGCACCATATAATCATGGAGTTTAGGGAGATGGAATACTGCCTATTTCTCCTGCTTGTCATGAAAGCAAATAAATAGATTGAAGAACAGCTTCCCCAAAAACAGCACAAGAGACAATAATCAAGGTAACATTTCTACCCATGGCCCAGTCAAGCTAGTCAAGCAGGTTTGAGTGAAGAATGAATAGTAATGAAGTGTTCAAGGCAGGAAGGTAGGTTGGTAAGGTAGAGTCATCATGGTAATATCCAATCATTGCATTAGTATCTGACTACTGTACTTTCATGTTTTCCATAATATAATGGATACTGGCATATACTGCACTCCCATGATTTGGCAGATGATTAAAGGAAAAAAAATTGCCGAGGTTTAGAACAAAACCAAGGAGCTTAGGACCTGCCTGGGGCTTGAGTTGATACCTTCTGCCCCAAAATGTATGGCCTAGGATATGCTAATCAAGGTTAATCCACACCAGTAGTTTTGGCTAAAATTATTTATATTGTAGTTTATAATGAAAAATAAAACAATAAAACTCAACCGTGGTCCAGGGCCAGAGAAGCCTATAGGTTTGTTTTGGTTTGTCAGCTTATGCTACTGTTGATCACTGTCAACAAGCTCAGACTGCATCTGTCAGGGTGGGTGATTGAGTTCTTTCGTACATCATAGCAAATTATCATACAGTGAACTTTCACACAGCGCTTGAATATTGTCCCTGGAAGGTGCTGCTTTATGAGAATTTCAGATTATATGGCTATAAGTTTACTTGTTAAAGACTTTCATGGTACCCAGGCCAGCCCCAGGTTCACCTTTAGGGGCAGTTTTCTGGGATTTTTCCTAAGACGTTTACCTTCGAAATAATAGCTTCATTACATACAAACACTGGAGGATTCTTCACCTTAAATTGAAAAGGTTGTGGGTTTCCTTGGGGGAGGGGGAGTGGGATTCCAAGGCAGGGCAGGACTCCTACTGGTCCCCAGCATTGTCCTCTTGTCACGCTGGCTCCATGGAGTCCTCATCTGAGGAAGAAGGTAAATCCTGTACATCCACAGTCCTCTGTTGCAACTCTTCTGCCTCCTGCACAGACCCCTCAGTGTCATGGGAACCCACAGACATAGCATCTTCCTCTGGCTCTTGCTGCTATGGCATCGTTGAGGATGAAAGTATTGGGTGAGTAGAGTCTGGTGGCGTTGTTGTATTTTCTCTTGCCTTAGCTCTTCATATGGTCGCATTGCATGCAACACAGTGTCCAGCATATCAGTCGTCCAAACCTCATCCACTTCATAAACATGATGGCTTCCTTGAGCGCCTCTGCACCAGCCAAGATGTTTATGCGACCCCTGGTCATAACTGGTGCCATGGTTCGTGCCTCAGCTTGATCCCCCTGCTCCTCTGCCTCACGATGTTCCCTGTCGAGCTTTTAAATGCATTGCATGGCATCCTCTGGCATTGTGATGCCTTCCACAACTTCGACCAAATCCTCCTCTTGCACCACCTCACAGCCTGGGACGGCTGTGCACGCTCTTACCACTTCCTGCCGCACAGCCTGTATTGACTGCACCTCGCCACCTATAATGGCACACAACTTAGGTGCCAGCTTGCGCCAGGCATGATTTATTGTTGCCACAGACACCCAGTCCCACATATTAAGAATGTTCGTGACGACATTTCTCATATTGTACCTTTTTCTAAAAGCTGTCACAGTTAAAAGGCGACGCTGTGAAGGGTCAGGCTGAGGCACATGAGAAGAAGAGGGCACCGGTTCAGCTAGGTCAGGCTGAGGTGAATGGGAGAAAGCTTGCTGGGGATCTGCTGGGTCATCCAAAACCTCATCATCAGATGCCTCCAAATTCTCATCACCATCCAGCACTTCCTCCTGGAGGACGTGTTCCTTCTCGCAGTTGTCTGTGACCTTCCTCAGATACTCAGACAAGATCATTTCATAATGGTACTTCAAAGAAGCTATCATTTCCTGGTCTAGGGGTTGCAGAATGGAAGTTGTGTTACCTGGCAAAAACACTACCGTAACGCCTTCTTGTAAACCCTCCGAGCTGTGTGCCCTGGTGTGTTGTCAAGCACCAACAGGATTTTAAATGGTATGCCCAACTCCTCACACCTCCTCTTTGCATCAGGAATAAAATATTTCTTGTACTGCCTATTCAGTATATCTCTAGTCATCCACCCAGTCTTTGATTTCTCCCAATAAACCCTGGACTCATTCATGTGCTTTAACTGCTTAAAGCACCTAGTTTTTTTTTTCTTTTTTTTTACTTACAGATAATGGCCTCATATTATGGCCTGCAACATTGCAAGGCTAAAGTAGAGTGATGCTTACCTTATCGTCTTTTCTTTCCCTGCCATGCTCGTATTCTCTCGAGATATAGGTAGTCCTAGGCATCCTCTTGTATCAGAAACCTGTCTCATCTATGTTTAAAATTTGCTCAGGAGTGTAACCCCCATCCCTGATGATTCCCTCTAGGACATCCACGAATGCTTCTGCTGCTCTGGCTTCTGCTGATGCTCGTTCTTCTGTCACCCGTACCCTTTTCTGAAACTTGGCAAACCAACTACTCGACGCCTTAAATCTGCTGGGGGCTGGGACAGCTTACGGTAAGCTGTAGCAAACACGTGGTGGGCCGTCCTCCTTATTTTAATGCAGTCGATTGGAGCTCCTTCCCCTCTCTTTTGAGTTCAAGCACATGACCAGGAACTTCTCCATGATAACAAGTGCTGGGTCAGACACTCGAATCCTCTGGTTCATTGGAGATTCCAGGTCGACCTGCACGGTCTTCGTAATGGCATTCTTCTTCTCCAGGATTATACGAATAGTTGACTCATTGACTTGATACACCTTGGCGATGGCACAATTACGTTCTCCTCTCTCCTTCCACTTGATGACATCAAGCTTCTGCTCCTGCGTCAGACTCTTTTGATGTCTCGCTGGTTCACGGTGTGGTGGCATGATCAGGTTGGGTCAGTTGCCCCCCACCCACCCCAAAAAAAAGAGAGAGAGAGAGAGAGAGAGAGAGAGAGAGAGAGAGAGAGAGAGAGAGAGAGAGAGCAAAGATAACACACAGCATGTGTGGAACCAGAGCACAGGAAGAGGGTAGGCTCAAGTTTTTTTTTATTTATTTATTTATTTATTTTTATTTTTTTATTTTTTTTTTATGTGTCCGACTCTGGGCATAGGCTTCACAGCCTGCTGTCAAGGCCCAGTCGTCGTCCTACAATCTACATGTCACCACTTCGGCGCTTAACACCCACCGTCCATATTGAATACATGCTAGGGCTGTCTCATACAGGACTGGTGTATTGGTATTAGCGGGGTCATTTTTACGACATGTCGGCGGGTCTTCTGGTAGATCAGTAAAGCCTGATTTAATGAAATTCAAATCCTTAAATTGTTCCCTGCACCAGCGAAGATTTGAACCTGGGTCCCACGGGACCGCAAGCCAACTCTCTACCGATCGAGCTACCGCCTCCCCTGTGGGGAGGAATGCTCAGTGGACCATGACAACACCCTGTGCAGACAACTGACAGCCATACATCATTGGTTGATGCAACCCACGCTTTGACTATCAGTGCCCACGTTATGTCTGTTCCCACTGCGTTATGACCAATTTTTTTGCATAATGACTGTTTAAACCATAATTTGTTGCCTCAGGTCGCGTAATCCCTATCATCACATCATAGTACAATTTTTGAAGAAGTGAGCAGATTTTTTTCACCCACGTTATATCTGTCATTTTCGCGTTTTGACCATTTCCTGGCCTCAAAAATTGCTTTCCATATTATGAGAGGTTCGTGCACTCAGATCGTGCGTTAAGTGAGAGCACGCTACTTCTTGCTTTGAAAACAATTTTTACCACCAAAAGGCACACACACATAGACACACACACACACTCTACTTTAGGAGGACTGAAGGGAAGACTTCTGGAATGGATGAGAGACTTTTTGAGTGACAGACAAATGAGGACAGTAATAAAGGATAGGACATCTGGATGGAGGGAAGTAACAAGTGGTGTCCCACAGGGCTCAGTGTTGGCTCCAGTAATGTTCTTGATTTACGTAAATGATATGGTAGATGGAGTGAACAGCTACGCAAGCCTGTTTGCTGATGATGCAAAGATCTTGAGAAAGGTAGAGGTTGAAGAGGATACATGATTGGAGTCGGTTGTGGGAAATGAAATTCAACGCAAAAAAATGTAAAATAGTAATCCCTCCAATATCCGACGTAATAGAGCCAAAGGCATGTCCGGATATTGGTTTTGTCCGGATATTGGTTCTGAAGCTCCAGCACTGGTTTTTCATGACCCTAACCTAACCTAACCTAAATCAGAAAACTACCTTCCTACCTCCCTAGTGGACATGTATAGCACTTATTTAGGTCCCTTTTCACATAAATAATGCATACATAGCATGAATTTATTGAATTTTAACCAAAAAATGATGATTTAGGGGTGAGTGAGTCATAGGAGCTCAGAACTTGCCAGCATAGTATAAGTAAGTATCGGACATGGAAATCATCTTTTCTCACATTTTATGCACTAAATTATTGGATACAAAGCATCAAATACAGTAAATGATGTTAATTGCTACCAGAAAAATGGTTAGGTTAGGTTAAGTTAGGTTAGGTTTGGTTAGGTTAGGTTAGGTTA
>JAGKTI010000680.1:45679-59498 GCA_018397915.1 Birgus latro | reverse complement strand
GTTGGGCAGCCCAGAATGTCCGGTTAGTGAGTATGTCCGGTTATTGGGCGTCCGGATATTAGAGGGATTACTGTATTGGAAATGGGTAAAAGTACCAAGAGGCCATCATTGAATTATTTGATGGGTAATGAACCAATTAGAAAAGCGAGAGAAGAGAAAGATTTGGGAGTGCTGGTCCAGGATAGTTTGTCACCTGAAAAGCACATAAATAAGATAGTGAGAGAGACATATAAACTCTTGACCAATATAAGAGTGGCATTTCATTACATGGATGAGGAGATGATGAAAAAATTGATAGTAGCCATGATCCAGCTCAGGTTAGAATATGCAGCAGTAGTGTGGTCCCCACACAAAAAGAAAGATTTAACCAAGATTGAAAGAATACAAAGAACAGCAACCAAGATGGTCCCCAGTCTGGCAGATCTGTCTTACAGTGAGAGGCTAGAAAGGCTGGATTTGCCATTATTAGAGGAAAGGAGAGAGAGGGGTGACATGATTGCAGTGTTCAGGACTATGATAGGAGTAGATAAAATTGACAGAGAAAATCTGTTTGTGTGGGATGAGAGAGCAACAAGAGGACACGGAATGAAACTAAAGAAGCCAAGCTGCTCGAAGGACATCAAGAAATATAGTTTTCCTTATAGATGCATAGACCTGTGGAATAGCCTGGACAAAGAGATCGTCCAGTCTAAAATCTTAAACGAGTTTAAGGCAAAATTTGACATTCAGAAACAGAAACGGGACCCCACGAGCGTAGCTCATTTCCTGTATATCACAATTAGGTAAATACACACACACACACACACACACACACACAGGTCGCTGACGGAGGCAGACGTCTTCCTGGATTGCAGGGAAATAATCGCTGAATCAGCGGCGAAGGGAGAACAGCCTATTATGATTATGTGAATGAGTGCGTGAGTTGTGGTCCTGTCAGACATTAGTTAAAAAAAAAAAAAAAAAAAAAAAAAACGCAGGTTTCGGGATAAAGAGAACAAGATACATTGGAATAGAAAAGTTTCCATATGGTTGTATCATGGCGGAAAGTGACGGCAGTTTGTTTACATCTGGCGAAAGGGAATTTGTGGGCTTCTCCGACAAAGATGCGGGAAATGTAATTACAAAACTGAATCAAACAAGAGTAGCCGGAGTAGAAAAAACGGTGGAGAGAAATGTCCAGGAATTGAAAAAGGTACGAGTAGTAATTAGAGAGCCGCAGGAGCGGACCTTAGAACAGGGGAGAGAGATCAAAGTTTTACGGAACGAGCTGGATGAAGTTACACACGCAGTGCGGAACAAGAAAGAGAAGTCACAGAATTAAAAGAGAGTAATGAATCTGCCACAAATGAAATAAAACAGCTCAAGAGAGAAAACAAGAGGTTGGAAGAAGAAAGAGACAGAATGAAAAATAAATTAGATGAGTATGATTCAAAATCAAGGATGCAAGATGAATATATTAAGGAAATCAAGGAGCAGCATAAGGGGTGGAAGAAAATTCAGGAGGAAGGGAATGTAAATTTGAAAGAGATTATAGAACAACAAAGCAAGGAAAAGGTGGAGATGGAAATGGTTAGGGTACTGAAAAGTAGAGGATCTATAGTCAGGGATGTAGCAGATAAGAAAAAATGTGTAATAATTTTAGGGGTAAAAGAAAAGCATATGACAATAAGATCTGAAAGAGAAAGAGAAGAATTGAGTAAAGTTAAAGAAATAATATCAGTAGTCATGGAGGGTAACAGCGGAGTCAAGAAGAGATTGAAGAAGTGTTTAGGTTAGGTAAGTACAAGGAAGGGGGGCAAGGCAATTGAAGGTGAAGTTCAAGCCCCATGTAATAGTAAATGAAATCATGAATAGGACATGGAAATTAGCAGACAAAGAGGGGTTCGAAAATGTTTCGCTAAGGAAAAATGCAAATGAGGAAGAAATAGCTAAAATAAAGGAGTTAGTAAAGGAAGCTAAGACAATAAACGAACAGAGAATGGAGGAGAAGAAGACAGTGTTTTATTGGAGAGTTATGGACCAGAAATTGAGGAAGTGGTACCGACAGAGAGGAGGAGAGAAGAGGGTATAAGTAATAATGAAAAAGTTTGAAAGTGCCGTACACTAATGTTGATGGATTAATATTGGCAGTGTTAGAAATCAGTGATTTCTTGAGGGTACATGAACCTGATGTTATGTGCTTTGTAGAGACTAAATTAAGGGAGAATATTGATATCCATATGGGAGATGGCAAATACAAATTGTGGAGAAGAGACAGAAAAGATAAAATGGGAGGAGGAGTGATGATAGCAGTGAAGAACTACTTAAGTGTAGATTCTGTGGAAATGGGAGAGGGTAGGGCCGAAGCGATAAATATTAAATTAGAAACTGGAGGGAACTGTAAAAGAGATATAGCAGTAGTATATGTTCCACCTAAGACAAGATGGCAAATACAAATTGTGGAGAAGAGACAGAAAAGATAAAATGGGAGGAGGAGTGATGATAGCAGTGAAGAACTACTTAAGTGTAGATGCTGTGGAAATGGGAGAGGGTAGGGCCGAAGCGATAAATATTAAATTAGAAACTGGAGGAAACTGTAAGAAAGATATAGCAGTAGTATATGTTCCACCTAAGACAAGACCATGGATTGATGGTGAATACCCGGAGATGTTGTCAGACATTGTTCGTTATCTACAGAAAGTGATTGAGAAAAGCAACAAAATAATTCTAATGGGTGATTTTAATTGTAAAGAGGTGAACTGGGAAGAATGGGACTCAGGAGGCAGCGAAGATTTGTGGGCACTACATTGTTAAACATTGTAATGAATAATGTAATGACGCAGTGGGTCAAAGAAGAGACTCGATTCCGAGGTGATGACACACAAGCAAGATTAGGCTTACTGCTAACCAAAGAACCTGGGCCCGTACCTACGAAATTACTAAGTATTTAGGTTTGACTTCTACTTAAGTCCCAGCCTGGAGTACTTTACTGAGTGGACTACTTAAGTGCTACCATCGATACTGCTTAACGCTCCACTCAGCAAAGTAAAGTACAAAAGTCCTAAGTGCAGTACGGCTGGATGAAAAGCAGTGCGTAGCAAAATCATGATCAGTAAAACAATGAATTATTTACAATAGAGTGAATGACCAATCAAAATTTTGTCACTAACATCACAAGTAGGAAGTACTACAATTTTCTCAGTGTCGAGTGCAGAGTGAAATTTGAATTTCTTGGTAGTATGTCATCTCCAAAATTGTCATTTCTGTCACTGACCTACCGTAGTTATACTTTGATTTGTTCCATCTCAAGACGTTTGTTAGTTATTTTACAGATGTATTTTGTTTTACTGAAAGGAAATGGTAAATATTTTATTACTGCTGGGTATAGCAATGTTCTCAGTGAAATTTTACATAAGTAAAAACTCAGTATTACTTACTAAAGTTTCCCTGTCAAGATAAGGACATTTCCCTGATCTTTTACACATGTGTTTTGATATACTGGATGAGCAGGATAAAGACTCATTACTCTTGGACACAACAAGAGTTGATTAGGGTAAACTTCCTTTAGAATCATTTGCTTCACCTAACAATGACTCCGTCGGACAGGTAGTCATTTCCCCGACAAAACATTAGACGGTTCCCTGGGTTTAAGACGTTTCCCTGGTGTTTTATAAATATACTTTACTTGACTGAATGCATGTGATAAAGATTGGTTACCATGCGCCAACACAAGTGATGAATATGATGACAAAATTCATTATGAATCCCTTCACGACCTCACAATGATGAGTCGATCGTTTCCCCATCAAAACATTGTTTGGTTAGGTTATGACCAGTTCCCCACTCTTTATGCTTAAATGACATTTCCCAGCTATTTTGTACATGTATTCTAATGTACTGCATGTAATAAGGCAGAGTGATTACCGTAGAGCACAGACATAACTGAATTTTAGGACAATTGTGGATCATTTGCATGATCTTGCCTGGTCATTTCCCTGTCAAAGACTGGTTAGGTTAGGTTATGGACGGTATTCATAAAATACATTTTCTTGCTTTTTTGCTTTTCTACAAGTGTATTCCAATTTGCAGAATGATTATGATACAGAGTTATTACCATGGGGGCATAGCTGCAGCTAATTTGTTGACAAAATTGGGTTAGTTTATGATCGGCTTTCCATTTAGTTTGCTTACAGAACATTTTGAGGTTATTTTGTACATACATACCCACTAATTTACTGAATGAATATACTGGTAATGAAGACTCATCACCATGGAGTAGAGCTGCAGCTGAATGTTGAGACAACATTATTTGCAAATCGCTTCCATCACGTCACAAAAGATTATGCTTTGGTTAGTGTGGCATTCTGTTCTCTGCATTTTTTCATCAGCAAAACAGCCACAGTATTTGTAACCATACAACACAAACTTTGTTATAATTGACCGTTAAGTTATGGCTGAATAGCGGAAAACGTCCGATGGGAAGATGTTTAAGAGAAATCGTTTGTATGTGAGAAAAGAGAAGTCAAGGATTATCACTTTTAAACAGCTGTATCTTTCTAATGTCTAAGTAACAAAGTATTGAAAATACTATCATTTCTGCGCTAGTGATCTTGCATAAGCTGTTTGTCTGTGGCGTAGCATCTCCAAATCTATCATTATACTGTAATATTATTTCAACTTGGGCTTATTTTCATATATTAATTCGTTGGAAACGTCATACATAGGCCCAAAATAGGTTTTCTTTCCTGTTTCTCTATAATTTATCGCCCTTCATATTCTCCCTCGTCGTTTTTGTTGTGTGGTCTTAAGTTTGTCGTCTACAAAGTGTACTTAAGGCCAGTAAGTATTTTGGTAGGTATCACTTAAGTATTCTGCCCAGACTTAAGTGCAACTTGTGAAAAATTTCGTCTACTAAGTGTACTTAGCGATGCTAAGTATTTTTGATGGTACCGGCCCTGATGTAAATGAATCCTTGAAATATCTGTGTCCTGTAGGAAAAAGTGATCACGTGGTCATTGAGTTCCAGATGATAATAGGGAACGTGGTGCCAAGAGACGAGCTTTATAGGCAGGGAAGATACAACTCTGGGAAAGCAAACTTTACAGAATTGAGAAAACTTTTGAAAATGCAGATTGGAGAAAATTCAGAGAAACAAGAGAGATTCAGAGGAAGTGGGATATCTTTCTAAACCTCTATATTTTAGGAGTGGAAAAATATGTTCCAAGAGTAAGTGGGAAAGAAAACTGGAAAAGGAGTGGTTTAATAGAAGGTGTATGATAGTGAAACAAGAGAGAGACATAGCATGGAACAACTGGAGAAAGGGAGGTAATAACAGAACAAAGGAAGAATATAAAAGAACTAGAAATGAATATACAAGAATTCGTAGAGAGGAAGAAAGGAACTTTGAAAAAGGTATAATCGACAAATGTAAGGATGAACCCAAATTGTTTTATAGATTTGGTAATGACAAATTGAAACAAAAAGAAGGAATCACCAAACTGAAAGTAGAAGGAGAGGTCTATAAAGATGTGGCAATGCAAGCTGAAATAATGAACAAACGTTTCCAGTTGGTTTTTACTAATGAAGGGGAATTTTTGGAGGGGGAAGGGAGTGACTAGGAGTGTAGTGATAAAAGATATAAAACTGGAAGTGCAGGAAATGTACAAATTGCTGGAAACTCAAGATGTAAGGAAAGCCCCAGGACTGGATGAAATTTCAAATTGGGTATTGAAGGAATGCAGAGAACAACTGGCGGATAAGATTTACAGTTTAATTGTGTGTTCGCTGGAAGAAGGGAAAGTGCCTCGGGAATGGAAGAGAGCAAATGTGGTACCAATTTACAAGGGAGGAAACAAGGAAGAACCCCTGAACTATAGACCAGTGTCTCTAATCAGCATGGTTGCAAAATTGTGTGAGAATATTCTGAAAGATAGGTGGATAAAATATCTGGAAGAGATGAATATTTTGACTGAAAGTCAATTTGGATTCACAAGTGGAAGGTCATGTGTTTCCAACTTGTTGAGCCTTTACTCAAGAATGATTGATGTGCTACAGGAGAGAGATGGTTGGGTGGATTGCGTGTATTTAGATCTGGAGAAGGCCTTTGACAAGGAACCCCATAAGAGACTAATGTGGAAATTAGAGCATATAGGAGGACTGAAGGGTAACCTCCTGGAATGGATGAGAGACTTTTTGGAAGACAGACAAATGAGGAGAGTAATAAAGGACAGGAGATCTGGATGGAGAGAAGTAACAAGTGGTGTCTCACAGGGCTCGGTTTTGGCGCCAGTAATGTTCCTGATTTACGTAAATGATATGGTAGATGGAGTGAACAGTAATGCAAGTCTGTTTGCTGATGATGCAATGATCTTGAGGAAGGTAGAGGTTGAAGGGGACTGTAAAATGCTGCAGGAGGATCAGGATAGGATACATGACTGGAGCCGGATGTGGGAAATGAAATTCATCGCAAAAATGTAAAATATTGGAATGGGTAAAATCACCAAGAGGGCATCACTGAATTATATGATGTGTAATGAACCAATCACAAAAGCGAGAGAAGGGAAAGATTTAGGAGTGCTGGTCCCGGATAGTTTGTCACCTGAAAAACACATTAACAAGATATAGAGACATGTAAACTCTTGACCAATATAAGTGTGGCATTTCATTACATGAATGAAGAGATGATGAAAAAATTGATAGTGGCCATGATCTGCCCCAGATTAGAATATGCACCAGTACTGTGACCCCCACACAAAAAGAAAGATATAAACTAGATTGAGAGAATACAAAGAACAGCAACTAAGATGGTCCCCAGTCTGGCAGATCTGTCATACAGTGAGAGGCTGGATTTGCCTTCCTTATAGGAAAGGAGAGAGAGGGGTGACATGATTGCAGTGTTCAGGACCATAATGGAATTGACAGAGAAGATCTGTTTGTATGGGATAAGAGAGTAACAAGAGGACTCGGACTGAAACTGAAGAAGCCACGCTGCTTGAAGGATAAAATTGACAGAGAAGATCTGTTTGTATGGGATAAGAGAGTAACAAGAGGACTCGGACTGAAACTGAAGAAGCCACGCTGCTTGAAGGACATCAAGAAATATAGTTTTCCATAGAGATGCATAGACCTGTGGAATAGACTGGGCAAAGAGATCGTCCAGTCTTAAAACTTAAACGGGTTTAAAGCAAAATTTGACTTACTGAGAAAAAGAGACAGGACTCCACGAGCGTAGATCATTTCCTGTATATCACAGTTAGATAAATACATACACACACACGGGTCGTAGAGGGAGAGAGACGGAGCTGCTCCTGGATCGAGGGGAAATAATTGCAGAACTAGCAGCGAAAAGGAGATAGTCTATTGTGATTATGTGGTTGAATGCGTGAGTGGTGGTCCCGTCGGATATTAGTTTAAAAAAAACGCAAGTTTCGGCCCTAAAAATACAAGACAAAGTGAAAAAGAAAGTTTCCATGTGGTTGTAGCATGGCGGAGAGAGACGGAAGATTGTTTACAACTGACGAGGGGGAATTTGTGGGCTTGTCCGAGCTAAATGTAGGCAAAGGAAGTGATAAGCTGCAAGAAACAAGAGTAGCAGGAGTAGAGAAAACGGCGGAGAGGAATGTCCAGGAGTTAAAAAAGATATGGGAAGTAATTAAGCAGCTGCAGGAACGGACCATAGAGCAAGAGAGAGAGATCAAAGTCCTACAGAATAGGCTGGAAAAAGTTAGCACACGTAGTGAGGAACAAGAAAAAGAAGTTACAGAATTAAAGGCGAATAACGAATCCGCATCAAATGAAATAAAACAGCTGAAGAGGGAGAATAAGAGGTTGGAAGAAGAAAGGGACAGAATAAAAAGTAAACTAGATGAATATGAATCAAAATCGAGGAGGCAAGATGAGCATATTCAGGAAATCAAGGAGCAACATAAGGGGTGGAAGAAAATACAGGGAGAAGGAAATGTAAATTTGAAGGAAATCATAGAACAACAAAGTAAGGAAAAAGTGGAGAAGGAAGTAGTTAGAGTACTAAGAAGTAGAGAATCTTTGGTCAGGATGTAGCAGACAAGAAAAAATGTGTGATAATTTCAGGAATAAAAGAAAAACGAATGACAGTAAGATCTGAAAGAGAGAGAGAGGAACTGAGCAAGGCTAAAGAAATAATATCAGTGGTTATGGAAGGAAACAATGAAGCCCAAGAAGAGATTGAAGAAGTGTTTAGGTTAGGAAAGTACGAGGATGGTGGGGCAAGGCCCTTGAAAGTAAAGTTTAAGTCCCAAGTAATAGTGAATGAAATCATAAGTAGAACGTGGAAATTGTCAGAGAAAGAGGGGTTTAAAAATGTTTGGATTAGGAGAGATGCAAATGAAGAGGAAAGAGCTAAATTAAAGGAGTTAGTAAAGGAAGCAAAGATAAAAAACGAACAACGAACGGAGAAAGAGAAGACAGAGTTCTATTGGAGAGTTATGGACCAGAAATTGAGAAAGTGGTACCGACGGAAGGAAGGAGAGACGAGAGTATAAGAAACGATGAAAAAAGTTTGAAAGTGGCGTACACAAACATTGATGGACTAATATCGGCGAGATTAGAAATCAATGATTTTTTGAGGGCACACGAACCTGATGTTATGTGCTTTGTAGAGACTAAATTGAAAGAAGATATTGATATTCATATGGGAAGTGGGAAATACAAATTGTGGAGAAGAGACAGAAAAGAAAAAATGGGAGGAGGAGTGATGATAGCAGTGAAGGACAGTATAAATGTAGATACTGTGGAAATGGCAGAGGGCAGGGCCGAAGCCATAAACTTGAAATTAGAAACTGGGGAGAATGGTAAGAGAGATATGGCAGTGGTATATGTTCCCCCTAAGACAAGAGCATGGAATGACGATGAATACCAGGAGATGTTGTCAGACATGGTTAGTTATCTACAGAAAGTGATCGAGAAAAGCAACAATATAATCCTAATGGGTGACTTTAATTGTAAAGAGGTGAACTGGGAGGAATGGGACTCGGGAGGCAGCGAAGATTCGTGGGGCACTAAATTGTTAAATATAGCAATGAATAATGTAATGACACAGTGGGTTAAAGAAGAGACACGATTCAGAGGTGATGACACATCAGCAAGATTAGATTTGCTACTATCCAAAGAACCTGATGTAATTGAATCATTAAATTATCTGTGTCCTATAGGAAAAAGTGATCATGTGGTCATTGAGTTCCAGATGATAATAGGGAATGTGATGCCAAGAGATGAGCTTTATAAAAGGCAAGGAAGATACAACTTTGGGAAAACAAACTTTGCAGAATTGAGAAAATTTTTTGAAAATGCGGACTGGAGAAAATTCAGGGAAACAAGAGAGATACAGAGGAAGTGGGATATCTTTTTAGACCTCTACAATTTGGGAGTGGAAAAATATGTGCCAAGAGTAAGTGGGAAAGAAAACAGGAAAAAGGTGTGGTTTAATAGAAGGTGTATAATAGCGAAAAAAGAGGGGGATATGGCATGGAACAAATGGAGAAAGAGAGGTAATATCAGAACAAAGGAAGAATATAAAAGAACTAGAAATGAATATGCAAGAATACGTAGAGAGGAAGAAAGGAACTTTGAAAAAGGTATAATTGACAAATGTAAGGATGAACCCAAATTGTTTTATAGATTTGTTAATGGCAAATTGAAGCAAAGGGAAGGAATCACCAAACTGAATGTAGAAGGAGAGGTCTACAAGGATGCAGTAATGCAAGCTGAAGTAATGAACAAATGTTTCCAATCGGTTTTCACTAAGGAAAGGGAGTTTGTGGAAGGAGAGGGAGTGATTAGAAATGTAGTGATAAAAGATATAAAAGTGGAAGTGCAGGAAGTATATAAATTACTGGGAGCTCAAGATGTAAGGAATGCCCCAGGACCAGATGGAATCTCTAATTGGGTACTGAAGGAATGCAGAGAACAACTGGCGGATAAGATTCACAATTTAATTGTGTGCTCCTTGGAAGAGGGAAAAGTGCTTCGGGAATGGAAGAGGGCAAATGTGGTGCCAATCTTTAAGGGAGGAAACAAGGAAGAACCCCTGAATTATAGACCAGTGTCCCTAACCAGCATGGTTGCGAAAATTTGTGAGAGAATCCTGAAAGATAGATGGATAAAATATCTGGAAGAGATGAATATTTTGACTGAAAGTCAGTTTGGATTCAGAAGTGGAATGTCATGTGTTTCCAACTTGTTGAGCTTCTACTCAAGGGTGATTGACGTGCTACAGGAGAGAGACGGTTGGGTGGATTGTGTGTACTTAGATCTGGAGAAGGCCTTCGACAAAGTACCCCACAAGAGACTATTATGGAAATTAGAGCATATAGGAGGACTGAAGGGAAGCCTCCTGGAATGGATGAGAGACCTTTTGAGTGACAGACAAATGAGGACAGTAATAAAGGACAGGACATCTGGATGGAGGGAAGTAACAAGTGGTGTCCCACAGGGCTCGGTGTTGGCACCAATAATGTTCTTGATTTATGTAAATGATATGGTAGATGGAGTGAACAGCTACGCAAGCCTGTTTGCTGATGATGCAGAGATCTTGAGAAAGGTAGAGGTTGAAGAGGACTGTAAAATGCTACAGGAGGATCTGGATAGGATATATGATTGGAGCCGGATGTGGGAAATGAAATTCAGCGCAAAAAAATGTAAAATATTGGAAATGGGTAAAAGTACCAAGAGGCCATCATTGAATTATTTGATGGGTAATGAACCAATTAGAAAAGCGAGAGAAGAGAAAGATTTGGGAGTGCTGGTCCAGGATAGTTTGTCACCTGAAAAGCACATAAATAAGATAGTGAGAGAGACATATAAACTCTTGACCAATATAAGAGTGGCATTTCATTACATGGATGAGGAGATGATGAAAAAATTGATAGTGGCCATGATCCGGCCCAGGTTAGAATATGCAGCAGTAGTGTGGTCCCCACACAAAAAGAAAGATGTAACCAAGATTGAGAGAATACAAAGAACAGCAACCAAGATGGTCCCTAGTCTGGCAGATTTGCCATACAGAGAGAGGCTGGAAAGGCTGGATTTGCCCTCCTTAGAGGAAAGAAGAAAGAGGGGTGACATGATTGCAGTGTTCAGGACCATGATAGGAGTAGATAAAATTGACAAAGAAAATCTGTTTGTGTGGGATGAGAGAGCAACAAGAGGACACGGAATGAAACTAAAGAAGCCAAGCTGCTCGAAGGACATCAAGAAATATAGTTTTCCGTATAGATGTATAGACCTGTGGAATAGCCTGGACAAAGAGATCGTCCAGTCTAAAAACTTAAATGAGTTTAAGGCAAAATTTGACTTATTGAGAAACAGAGATGGGACCTCACGAGCGTAGCTCATTTCCTGTATGTCACAATTAGGTAAATACTATCTATCTATCTATCTATTGCCAGACGCCATAATCCCGTAAGGGGTGGCCATTTGACTTTGAGTTATTTGTTTTACAGGGAGGGGCACTAACCCTCCACCAACCCACTTGTTGACACTTAGGGAGCACGTATGGTTTGGTTATATGGTTACCACTCAGCGTTGTAAATGGTTTCTTGGCTTACAGGAAACCATTTGGCTTGTCACTCAATGTAAAGCCACCTGTAAAAGAAAGAATAGCAATAAGAAGTAACAGGAAAGATAGGAAAAATAGGAAGAGACAATTAGATAAATACACACAAAAGATTGAGTCTCTTAGAATCAATAATGAGAAGAGGATGAAAAGGTTGCAGGTCTGAGGTATCGAAACAGTGTACACTCCGCCCTCGGCTATCGCGGGTTCCACTTTAGCATTTTATCGTTATTGCGTCTGTATAAAAAACTACCCAGATACCTTTATTGCACACTTAATGCCTGCTATCATGCACCAGAAGTGTAAAAAAATATAAAAAAGGCCGGGCTCCGGCACTCCTCCCAGCCAACAGAAGGTTCACTTTGTGATTGGTCGCGTGATGTCAGTGCCAGCCAAGCACTGACTGGCCGCCCGACCAAGTCTCCCCCACCGCCTGCCAAGCCATTCAATAGCTCGTCCTCAGACCACGCCACCCCTTACAGGATTATGACATTTGGTGATTGATAGATAGATCACCCATTGCTGTCTTCATTAATGACGGCGAATTGTCTTGTTATTGTTGTGAAGACGAATTTGACGACGGCGAATTGTCCCGAAACCATCAGTCCTTGCTGACGACTTCTTCATAGCTTTTATTCTTTTTCCTTTATTGTTGATGACTAATGGCTTTCAAAAATAGTTTCACGCTGCATTATTTTTTTATGGGCACTGAACTTATTCCTGGAGAAATATGCGTGATGTTAGACGGGCATCAAAAGGGATAGCAAGTTCTGTTTTTATTAACCCTCCTCGTAAAACAAATAACTCAAAGTCAGATGGCCACCCCTTACGGGATTATAGCATCTGGCAATAGATAGATAGATAGATCACCCAAAACTGTCTTCATTAATGACGGCGAATTGTCCCGAAACCATCAGTCCTTGCTGACAACTTCTATATAGCTTTTTTTTTCCTTTGTTGTTGATGACTAATGGCTTTCAAAAATAGTTTTACACTACGTTTTTTTTTTATGAGCACCGAAACTTATTCCTGGCGAAATATATGTGATGCTAGATGGCCATCAAAAGGGATAGTAAGTTCTGTTTTTTATTAACCCTCCCCGTAAACAAATAACTCAAAGTCAGATGGTCACCCCTTACGGGAGTTTGGCGTCTGGCAATAGATAGATCACCCATAAAACCATCAGTCAGTCCTTGCTGACGACTTCTTTATAGCTTTTATTTTTTTTCCTTTATTGTTGATGACTAATGGCTTTCAGAAATGGTTTCACACTGCATTTTTTTTTTTATGGGCACCGAAACTTATTCCTGGTGAAATATGTGTGATGCTAGACGGCCATCAAAAGGGATAGTAAGTTTTTTTTTTTATTAACCCTTCACATAAAACAAATAACTCAAAGTCAAATGGCCACGCATTATGGGATTATGGCATCTTGCAATAGGTAGATAGATAGATGCATGGATTTTTCATAGCTGTCTTCATTAATGACAGCAAATTGTCTTGTTATTGTTGTGACAGGGAATTTGACTTGACGGCGAATTGTCCCCAAACCATCAGTCGTTCCTGACGATGGCGTCTGGCAATAGGTAGATAGATAGATAGATCACCCATAGCTGTCTTCATTAATGACGACGAATTGTCTTGTTATTGTTGTGACGGGGAATTCGACTTGACGGCGAATTGTCCCAAAACCATCAGTCCTTGCTGACGACTTCTTTATAGCTTTTATTTTTTTCCTTTATTGTTGATGACTAATGGCTTTCAAAAACAGTTTCACACTGCATTTTTTTTTTATGGGCACCGAAACTTATTCCTGCCGAAATATGCGTGATGCTAGACGGCCATCAAAAGGGATAGTAAGTTCTGTTTTTTATTAACCCTCCCCATAAAACAAATAACTCAAAGTGAAATGGCCACCCTTTACGGGATTATGGCGTCTGGCAATAGATAGATAGAGGGGAGGCGGTAGCTCGATCGGTAGAGAGTTGGCTTGCGGTCCCGTGGGACCCAGGTTCGAATCCTCACTGGTGCAGGGAACAGTTTAAGGATTTGAATTTCATTAAATCAGGCTTTACTGATCTACCGGAAGACCCGCCGACATGTTTTAAAAATGACCCCGCTAATACCAATACACCAGTCCTGTATGAGACAGCCCTAGCATGTATTCAATATGGACGGTGGGTGTTAAGCGCCGAAGTGGTGACATGTAGATTGTAGGAGGACGACTGGGCCTTGATAGCAGGCTGTGAA
>JAGKTI010000680.1:25659-45597 GCA_018397915.1 Birgus latro | reverse complement strand
AAAAAGGTGGAAGCAGTGAATTTCATGTCCGGTCATAACCTAACCTAACCTAACCTAACCTAACCATTTTTCTGGTAGCAATTTACATCATTTACTGTATTTGATGCTTTGTATCCAATAATTTACTGCATAAAATGTGAGAAAAGATGATTTCCATGTCAGATACTTACTTATGCTATGCTGGCAAGTTCTGAGCTCCTATGACTCACTCACCTCTAAATCATCATTTTTTGGTTAAAATTCAATAAATTCATGCTATATGTGCATTATTTATGTGAAAAGGGACCTAAATAAGTGCTATACACTTCAAGTAGGGAGGTAGGAAGGTAGTTTTCTGATTTAGGTTAGGTTAGGTTAGTTTCGTTTCGTTTTTGAAGGCTTCAACATGCTTCCATGCGTCGGCCTTGGTCACCCAATGGCGGCTCTCCATGCTGCTTGATCCCTGGCAGCCTCCCCGTTCAGTCCCTTAACCCTTAAGTCACACTTAATGACCTCGTCCCATGTCTTTCTCGGTCTACCCCTCCCAACCCCTCCCCCAATATTAACACCTCTCACCCTCTGTACCCAATTATCATCCCCCATCCTCTCCACATGTCCAAACCACCTCAGCCTACATCTCTTCATCACAACACCAATACACTCCAGTCCCATCCTACCTCTCAACTCTTCCATCGTAAACCCAGCCCCCCCACGCCTTGCACGCAGGGACGCACTGCACATCCACCTAATCATTGTCATTTCTATACGTTTAAACCTGCGAATATCCTCTTCCTTTACTGCCCAGGTCTCACTACCAAACAGCATCACGCTCCTCATTCTCTGGTTTCATTTTATTTACTTCATGCTTTGTGTCCCATATTTGAGTGCACAGGCTGTGAAAGAGGTGATTTTCTCAGTGATTACCATGTCTCTTACATACGTCACTATCTAGTCAACTGGTGAACATTTTTGCCCCACACACCTCTAAATCATAATTTTTCTGGTTACATTTTATTTACTTCATGCTTCGTGTCCCATATTTCAGTGCATAGGCTATGAAAAAGTGATTTTCTCAGTAATAATCATGTCTGCCTTAATCACCTCAAAATCATCATTTTTGTGTTAAATTTCGATTAATTCATGCTTTGTGCCAATTATTTATGTGAATGGGGTCTTANATTTATTTGATGCTTTGTATCCCATATTTTAGTGCATAAGATGTGAGAAATGATGATTTTCATAGTGATTGCCACGTCCGATACTTATTTACACTAAGCTGCCAACTCATGATCATCTATGTCTTACTTGCCTCAAAATCATCATTTTGGGGTTAAAATTCAATGAATTCATGCTTTGTGTCCATTATTTAATGCATATGGTGTGAGAAAGGGTGATTTTCATAGTGTTTTCCATGTCTGATACTTACACTTGCTGGCAAGTTGTGAGCACCTATGCGTTACTCACCTCTAAATCATCATTTTTCGGTTAAAACTCAGTTAATTCATGCTTTGTTTGCATTATTTATGTGAAAGGGGACTTAAATAAGTGCTATGCATGTCTGGTAGGGAGGTAAGTAGGTGGTTTTCTGATTTAGGTTTGGTTAGGTTAGGGTCATGAATAATCAGTGCTGGAGCTTCAGGGCCAATATCCGGACATGCCTTTGGCTCTATTACGTTGGATAGTGGAGGGATTACTATAAATTCACATGTCTTGGAGTTCTTCATAAACAGAAAATTTGTGCATAAAACAAGAAATAGGTACAGTGGGGCCCCTTGGATAGCGACCTTATTAGTCCACCAAAATGGCCGCTATCCATGAAATCGCTTCCCGAGGGGCAAACTTCTTACCTAAAAAAATTAATACAGTCCTGGACTCCTTCAGCTGTACCTCTAATTTCCTCCATTACCCATCAGTATCACGTCATATTTCTTCAGTACTGTAATAAGATAAACGTATACTATATATTAAAAAAATTATCTTTTTCTTTTCCTCCATGCAGTATTGTTTCTTTGGCTTGCCACGCATGTATTGTCTGGGCTTTTCGTTCACTTTTACATTACCAACACGTCCTGTTTTTTGCCTGGGCCATCACCACCACTTGGGCGAGCCCCTGAAGTTGAAGCCATGATATTAGAACACTCAGTAGCCAGACAATAAATGGAAGGTCACAAAAAACTTTAACAATGGCGAGAGACTGTGACAAGTCAAATGAATGCGCGACGTGTGGATAAACAAACAATCTTCTTCTTCTTGGGGTAACTGCGGGGAGGTTCACCTTCCACCCGTCAGTATCGCCTAGATACCGGCATTCCCCCAAGAGAAAAGTAAAGGTAAAGGAAAAATTTAAAACTGTAAAATTTGGTAGGAGAGAGAGAGATGAAGATTAGTTATAAGAAAAGCTTACGATACTGTGCATACTTTCACTCCACATGGGTCAATGAACTGAATGACGATAGTTGGTTAGTTTAAAGATTTCCTTCACCTATAGTGAAGGCCGGGCCATACATTAGCCCAGTCAGTGGAGTGTTGGCTGATTAAAATAACAGTAAGGGAGAAGACAGGGCCTGGGGAATGCCCAGCACACACGCCCTGTCTTCTGCTGGCTTTGTGGTGTGTGTGAATGACAATAGACTCGCACTCACTATCAGTGTTACCAGCTCGCTACGTGTTAAATGCCTAGCGGATTTTCGCTAATCGTGCAGCATTAATCACTATGAGGTAGTTTCATTCCTGTCGCTATCCATGGATTCGCTACCCAAAAAAATGCTACCTGAGGGGCTCCACTGTATATATTTTTATTATGTATCAACATATTTGGGCCATTTAAAGTTATTGGGGGGGCAATTTTTTTTTTTTAGCATTTAACCCTTAGCCGGTGGCAGCAGTTGGTGAGAAGCACCTAAAAAAAAAAAAATAGTCTTTATATAGATTCCCCCGACCACAGGACTGGAACATAAATATAGTTACACCGTATTATGTAAGGTTTTAACATAATCTATATATAGACTGTACCGCATTTAAGGGTTTAACATAATCTATACAGTATATTGACTCAACCGCAATGTAAGGCTTTGACATAATCTATATATAGACTCTACTGCAATTCAGAACAGTTGTTACATTTCATTAGCATAGCAAAGATTCTTCTGTCTATCCATCTATTGCCAGACGCCTCAATCCCGCACGGGGTGGCCACAAACAAATCGCCTCCATGTCACTCTGTCCCCTGCCATTTCACTACCATGCTCCCAATTCACACCCCCCTCTCACATATACCTCTCCACTCCATCCCTCCATCTCATCCTAGGCCTCCCCTTCCCTCTCGCCCCCTCCACCTCACTCACATACACTCTCCTCGTCAGTCTTTCACTCTCCATCCTCTCCACATGCCCAAACCACCTTAATGTGCTTCTCCTAACGCTTCCCATCACGTCCTCAACCACACCACAACGCTCCTTCACTTCCTCATGTGTTAGTCTGTCTCTCCATGTGACTCCACATGCTCCTCCCAAATAACTCATTTCCACTGCTCTCACTCTTGACTTCTGTCCTTCCAACAGGGTCCAAGCTTCATATCCATATGTCAGTATCACAATACTGTCATGTAACAACTTTTTCACTTCCATGCTTACCTCCCTGTTTCTTATCACTGCTTTCAACGAACCAGCACCCTTCCTTCCCTGCTGCACCCTTTTGAGCACCCTCCAGACTTATAATACTTAATTTTGTTAGCAGCTATTGTTCATATTTGTAAATGTATGGTAACTGGAGTCACTCACTGGCAAAGCTGTGTCCAGGACTTGTACCTGGATGTGGTTTCCCTCCACCCTACCTCACTAAATTGTTGTTAACCTAACCTAACCTTTAATTGTTGCATCTTATGGCATTTTTCTTTTCTTCTATTACTTTGGTACATGAGTGTGAGTACATCCAAATATCAAAAGAAAAGCATAAATTGAGTTCTACAGGAGAAACAAAAGAGTGCTGCACACCCTCTAAGAGCTGGGAACAGACAGATTGAGCCACCAAGTGCGCACCCTTATTTAGGCCACCCGCTACCCGTAGGTTGCCAGATAGGGATATCTGCCTCTAGGACACTTACACATTACCGTCTATATATAGTCTTTGCTAGGATTTACAGGGGACAATTTTTGGGGGTAGCGTCTATATATAGTCTCTCCACAATTTTTCAGTCTATTTTACACAGTCTATTTACAGGTATAGTTCCACCGCCGGCTAAGGGTTAAATGTTAAAATCCAGGGTGGTTAACAAAAGATTCAGATTCAGCACCCCAAAATCGTTTGGAAAATGCTATTTACCAGCTTTTGCTCAAAAATGCTTCCAGTGTTGCACGTTTCTGGAAATCTGCCTAGTCTATAATGCATCATCACTTACCTGAAGTGTTGTAGAACCGATACGGGAGCAAATACAACCACGCGCGGTAATTTTAAATTTCATATTTATATATTTTTTAAATTTTTTCTCTATTTTATTATTATTTGTGTTATTATAACAAATATACCGGTTACTAGAAGGTGCCGCTAACGGGGTTGCCGGAAAAAGGAGGTTCTACTGTATCATGTTCATATGTATATCAGGTGATAAATTTCCCAAACCTCTCTCTTCTCTTGCTTTTGTGATTGGTTTTTTACCCTTCAAATAATTCAGTGATGGTCTCTTGGTACTTTTACCCATTTCCAATATTTTACATTTTTTTGCATTGAATTTCATTTCCCACATCCAGCTCCAAGCATGAATCCTATCCAGGTCTTCCTGCAGCATTGTGCAGTCTTCCTCAACTTCTACTCTCCTCAAGATCTTTGCATCATCAGCAAACAGACTTGCATAACTGTTCATTCCATCTACCATATCGTTTACGTAAATCAAGAACATTACTGCCGCTAACACCGAGCCCTGTGGGACTCCACTTGTTACTTCCCTCCATCCAGACAGCCTGTCCTTTATTACTGTCCTCATTTGTCTGTCTCTCCAGAAATCTCACATCCATCCCAGGAGGTTTCCCTTTAGTCCTCCTATGCGCTCTGATTTCCACATTACTCTCTTATGGGGTACCTTATCAAATGCTTTCTCCAGATCTAAATACACTCAATCCACCCAACTGTCTCTATCCTGTAGCACGTCAATCACTCTTGAGTAAAAGCTGAACAGGTTGGAAACACACAACCCTCCACTTCTGAATGCAGACTGACTTTCTGCCAAAATGTCCATCTCCTCCAGATATTTTATTCAGCTGTCTTTGAGGATTCTCTTGCACAATTTTGTGACCATGCTGGTCAGGGACACTGGGCTATAATTCAAAGGTTCTTCCTTGTTTCGTCTCATATAAATTTGTACCACATTTGCCTTCTTCCATTCCTGAAGCACTTTCCATTCTTCCAGAGAACACACAATTAAACCGTGAATCTTATCTGCCAGTCGTTCTCTGCATTCCCTCAGTACCCAGTTAGAGATTCCATCCAGTCCTGGGGCCTTCCGTACATCTTGAGTGTTCAGTAATTTATACACTTCCTGCACTTCCACTTTAATATCTTTTATCACTACATTTCTAGTCACTCAGTGTAGATTCACCCATAGGCAGAAGGAGGAGGAAAGAGTAAAGGAAAGAAAGACTTTACACTCCTTCTTCCATCTTTCATTTCTTCCCTCTTTCCTCTTCCTTCTGCCTATGGGTGAATCTACACTGAGTGACAAGCCAAATGGTTTCCTCTACACCAGGAAACCATTTTCCATGCTGGGTGGTAACCATTTAACCAAATTATGGTGCCTGGTGGTTTAATGGGAAATTATGGCGCTCCAGTCGGATTGAGCCGGTGCAGGTTTATGTCCAAGGGGTGTTTGGGGGTTTATTGCTCACGTAATGCCACTCATGGATGAGTGAGGCTGGTCGCTCTTATCATTTAAATGTCAGGACCAACTTGCCTAGTCCCGGGTTCTTATGCTCCTCATGGGGTAACATAGGATTGGATGATGGATGGATGGATTGATTTCTAGTCACTCCCTCCCCCTCCACAATCACTTTCTTTCACGAAAACAGATTGGAAACATTTGTTTATTATTTCAGCATGCATTGTTGCATTTTTATAGACCTCTCCTTCTTCTCTGTTTTTTTTATTCCTTCCTTATGTTTCAATTTGCCATTAACAAACTTATAAAACAATTTGGGTTCTTCCTTACATTTGTCAATTATTACCTTTTTCAAAGTTCCATTCTGCCTCTCTGCATATTTGTGTATATTCATTTCTAGTTCTTCAGTGTTCTTCCTTTGTTCTGTTATTACAGTAAACCCTTCATAAGCCGAACTATATGGGGCTCTACCCTGGTTCAAATTACCGAATTTTCCATCTTACCGAATTTTCATCTCCCAAATTTGCTAAATTACCGAATTTTCACCCCCCAAAATTGCTAAGACAATACCTATTACTTGTCCTTTCAACACTAAATTAAAGAAGCATATATAAATAAATTAGTTATGACAAAAAACAATATAGTGCATTTAATATACATTTAACCCCTTCAGTGCTGGGTGTATTTTCATTTTGTTCTTGCTGCCACCAGACAATTTTAGTCAGTGTAGGTTGGATCTGTGGAAGTGCACGGGGTTGGTACAGCCTTCGTTATCCCCTTCAGTATGTGAGTCCAGTCCTGAGTGCCATAAAATCGGCTGGAGGAAGCGTAAATAAAGTAGAAATAGATGTCACAGTACTGAAGTGGTTAATTGGTAGAAAATCATTCACAGAGGCAGTACAGACCATCGGCAGCATGTGTTGGAGATGGATTTTCTCCCCCCCAAATTGCAAAAACAATATGTATTACTTGTCTTCTTAACACTAAAGTAAAGGAGCATATACAGTGTATAAATTAATAAAGGAAGAAAAAAAAGAAAGAATTCAGTGGACATAATTTGCCTTTCGTTAGAGGCAGTAGAATCGTCGGCAGTTTCTTTTGTTTTGGTGACAGAGGTGGTGGAGGTGGTTGAGTTCACACTTTAACGTAAATTCTAAACAGTACCCAGTATTTATTTCACTCTACATTAAGAACTAAACTTAAATGTAATCACTGTAATAGACTGCAGTGTAACACCTTTCGTTAGAGACAGTTGATTCGTCGGCAGTTTGTTTTGTTTTGGAGACGGAGGTGATGGACTCAGTTGAGTTCACACTTTAACGTAAATTCTAAACAGTACCCAGTATTTTTTTCACTCTATATTAAGAACTAAACTTAAATGTAATCACTGTAATAGACTGCAGTGTAACACCTTTCGTTAGAGGCAGTAGATTCGTCGGCAGTTTGTTTTGTTTTGGAGACGGAGGTGGGTGAGTTTACACTTTAACGTAAATTCTAAACAGTACCCAGTATTTACTTCATTCTGTATTAAGAACTAAACTTAAATGTAATCTCTGTAATAGACTGCAGTGTAACACTTTCAGTAATAATAGTACTGAACTTTAATCATGATCACTTCACGCACATTTTTTTTTTTTTTTTTAGCTTCATTCTTTTATGACTAGAGGTGCCAGTATCACTTCTTTTAAGCTTTGAACCTTCCATGGCAAGGCAGAAGGCAAAAGGAGAGCACTGCTCAGCACTAGATGACAGTAAGAATGGCTCAACTACCGTCTCCAAAAGCAAGCAGCAGACTGGCGCCACGTGTCCGCCTGGCGCCATTTCTCCCCCTACTTTCGCATTTTGGCCTACTTTCATACATGGTCTCGGCCTGAGTTCGGCTAACCGAAGATTCCGTCTTCTAAAAGTTCAACTTATGGAAGGTTTACTGTACCTCTCTTTCTCCAGTTATTCCATGCCAAGTCCCTTTCTTTTTTTTGCTGTCATACACCCTCTTTTAACCCGCCCAGTCCCGACCGGTTAATTACCCAGCCAACGTCCCGACCGATTTTGGACTTTTTGTTTTTTTTGGCTGAAACCTTCGCTTTTGGTGAGAAACATCAAAAATTCATAGTGAAATCGCGATCCTGAGGTAAAAAAATGTTGATACAGGTGTCACTCAACCTTACGTTTTCCTTCTTTTTCAGGGTACCTGGCTAAAAAAAACGAACTATGGAAAGGTTAACTAATTCAAGCCACTTTAAATTACGTATTTATTTCATTTATTTGGTGTGAATTTATGTGTAGTAAAAGTCTATATTGGTTTTCACACAATAATGTAGGCGTTTATAAGCATTGTTCACTCATCCCAAACCCCAGTATATGGCACCTTCCTTTACAACATAACCACCTCATCACTTCTGTTTGTTTCTACCTCTAGCTTCATCGTTTCTTTGTCCTCCACCTCAGGAATCACTTTCACCGTGAATTTCGTCATTGGAGATACCATGAGGCAACATGCCTTTACTGGCTAGGTTACTGCTAACAGGTGAATTGCCCAGTGTGGGGGGAAGGGGGGTTAGGAGGGGCCAGGCAGTATCCCTGCTTGACAGCAGTTAGAGGAAGGTCTCCCACATATGCCTACCAAAAATCACCCGCGAATGTTGAAAAATGTGCACACAATGGGCCTTGCAATTGAATGACGTATGATACACGTCGTTGGGTCTCTCCGCGGAAGAAAGTAGCGACGTGCATCGTACGTCGTTGGGGCGCGGCGGGTTAAACCAATCCCTTTTCCTGTTCTCTTTCCCACTTACTCAAGGCACATATTTTACCACTCCCAAATTATAGAAGTCTAGAAAGATATCCCACTTGTTCTGCATACTCTCATTTCTCTTAATTTTCTCCAATCTGCTTCTTCAAAAAATTTCCTCAGTCCTGTAAAGTTTGCTTTCTCAGAGTTGTATCTTCCCTTCCTATTAAGCTCATCTTTTGGCACCACATTCCCTTTTATCATTTGGTACTCAGTCACTACATGATCACTTTTTCCTGTAGGACACAGATATTTCAAAGATTCAGTTACATCACATTCTTTGGTTAGTCGTAAATTAAGTCTTGCTGGTGTGTTATCACCTCTGAATCTTGTCCCTTCCTTGACCCACTGGGTCATTGCATTATTCATTGCTATATTTTACAGTATAGTGCCCCATGAATCTTCACTGCCTCCTGGGTCCCATTCCTCCCAGTTCACCTCATTACAATCAAAATCACCCATCAGAATTATGTTGTTGCTTTTCTCAATCACCTTCTGTAGCTATCTGACCATGTCTAGCAACATCTCATGGTATTCATTGTCATTCAATGCCCCTGTCTTAGGGGGAATATATACTTCTGCGATGTCTTGTTTGCCATTCCCTCTTGTTTCTAATTTCATATACAGTAATCTTTCTACTATCCGGATGACCACTATCCGGTGACCTCACTGTTCAGACATTGTAGGCTGATGGCTGAAACCCCAAAATGCCCAAAAATTGCAAAAAAAAAAAAAAAAAGGAAAAAATCCGATTTTTTTTACCGCGCCTGTTTGAATTTCCCGCGTGTGCCGACCAGCTCCCTTCCCGCGCTACCCCCCTCCTCCTAGTTCTCTCTCAACTCCCATGACCAGTGGACGGCGGTCCGATCGCTTGCGCTATCTTTTCGTTCTCGTTTAAATAATCATAAGTCACAGTGCTAAGGATTAAGTGTAGTTAAACACTGGATTACTGGACATGCTTCAAGAGCATTTATGACCACTGTAAAAACCTTAAAGGTGGGGGTAAACAACAATCATGGACTGTAAGTAAACATTGTCAATTGCTAAATATTTTCCATAATCACTTCTAAATCCTCATTCTCTGGTTACATTTTATTTACTTCATGCTTTGTGTCCCATATTTGAGTGTACAGGCTGTGAAAGACGTGATTTTCTCAGTGATTACCATGTCTCTTACATACGTTCACTATCTAGTCAACTGGTGAACATTTTTGCCCTACACACCTCTAAATCATAATTTTTCTGGTAACATTTTATTTACTTCCTTATTTTGTGTCCCATATTTGAGTGAACAGGCTGTGAAAGAGGTGATTTTCTCAGTGATTACCATGTCTCATTCACTATCTAGTCATGGTGAACATTTTTGCCCTACACACCTCTAAATCATAATTTTTCTGGTTGCATTTTATTTATTTCAAGCTTTGTGTCCCATATTTGAGTGCATAGGCTGTGAAAGGTGATTTTCTCAGTAATAATAATGTCTCTTCCTTACGTTCATTATGTAGTCAGCTGGCGAGTACGCCTGCCTTACTCACCTCAAAATCATCACTTTTTGGTTAAAATTCGAATAATTCATGCTTTGTGTCCATTATTTATGTGAGTGGGGTCTTAAATAAGTGCTATGCATGTCCGGTAGGGAGGTAGGTAGGTGGTTTTCTGATTTAGGGTAGGTTAGGTTAGGGTCAAGAATGTCCGGTGCAGTTGGTGAACAGTGAACACCTTTGCCATACCTAACTCTTTTTCTGGTAACTATTTATTTATTTGATGCTTTGTATCCCATATTTCAGTGCATAAGATGTGAGAAATGATGATTTTCATAGTGATTGCCACTTCAGATACTTACTTACACTAACCTGCCAACTCGTGAACACTCCTGCCTTACCTCAAATTCATCATTTTTTTGTTAAAATTCGATTAATTCATGCTTTGTGCCAATTATTTATGTGAATGGGGTCTTAGTTAAGTGCTATGCATGCATGTCCAGGAGGGAGGGAGGTAGGTGGTTTTCTGATTTAGGTTAGGGTCAAGAATGACTGGTGCAGTTGGTGAACAGTTAACACCTTTGCCATACCTAACTCTTTTTCTGGTAACAGTTTATTCATTTGATGCTTTGTATCCCATATTTTAGTGCATGAGATGTGAGAAATGATGATTTTCATAGTGATTGCCACGTCCAATACTTATACTTGCCTGCCAACTCGTGAACACCCCTGCCTTACTCACCTCAAATTCATCATTTTTTGGTTGAAATTCGATTAATTCATGCTTTGTGCCAATTATTTATGTGAATGGGGTCTTAAATAAGTGCTATGCATGTCTGGTACGGAGGTAGGTAGGTGGTTTTCTGATTTAGGTTAGGTTAGGTTAGGGTCAAGAATGTCCAGTGCAGTTGAAGAGTGAACATTTTTGCCATACCTAACTCTCTTTCTGGTAACAATTTATTTATTTGATGCTTTGTATCCCATATTTTAGTGCATAAGATGTGACAAGTGATCATTTTCATAGTGATTGCCATGTCCGATACTTATTTGCACTAAGCTGCCGACTCATGAACCTCTTTGCCTTACTTACCTCAAAATCATCATTTTTGGGTTAAAATTCAATGAATTCATGCTTTGTGTCCATTATTTAGTGCATACGGTGTGAGAAAGGGTGATTTCCATAGTGATTTCCGTGTCTGATACTTACTTACACTTGCTGGCAAGTTGTGAGCACCTATGCCTTACTCACCTCTAAATCATCATTTTTCAGTTAAAATTCAGTTAATTCATGCTTTGTGTGCATTATTTATGTGAAAGGGGACTTAAATAAGTGCTATGCATGTCCTGTAGGGAGGTACGTAGGTGGTTTTCTGATTTAGGTTAGGTTAGGTTAGGGTCATGAATGACCAGTCCTGGAGCTTCAGGGCCAGTATCCGGACAAGACCACTTTCTGGTCATGCCTTTGGCTCTATTACGTCGGATATTGGGAAGATAACTGTATAGCACTGTAGCCCTTCCCTCTCCCAGTTTCACATTATCCACATTTATGTTGTTCTTCACTGCTTTCATCATTCTCCCTCCCATTTTTTCCTTTCTGTATCTTCTCCATAGTTTGTATTTACCATCTCCCATATGGATGTCAGTGTCCTCTCTCAACTTGGTCTCTACAAAGAACATAATATCTGCTTTATGTACTCTCAAGAAATTGTTGATTTCTAACCTTGCCAATAGTAAACCATTAACATTAGTTTATGCCTCTTTAAAAAATTTTTTGTTGTTTTTTATTCTCTCTTCTCTCCCTCTCTGCGTCGATACCACTTTCTCATTTTCTGATCCATAACTCTCCAGTAGAACACTGTCTTCTCTTCCTCCATTCTCTGTTCATTTTTTCCTTCACTTCCTTTATAGCTCCTTTATTTAGCTCTTTCTTCCTCATTTGCATCTCTCCTTATCCATACATTCTTGAACCCCTCCTTGTCTGAGAGTTTCCATGTCCTCTTGATGATTTCATTTACCATTACCTGAGACTTAAACTTTACTTTTAGTGGCCTCACCCGTCCTTGCATATTCTCTCTTAACCTAATCACTTCTTCAGTCTCTTCTTGAGCTTCATTATTTCCCTCCATAACTATTGATATTATCTCTTTAGCCCATCTCAGTTCTTCTCTTTCCCTTTCTGATATTACTGTCATGCATTTTTCTTTTACTCCTGAAATTATCATGCATTTTTTCTTGTCTGCTACATCCATGACCAGAGATTCTCTACTTCTTAGTACCCTAATCACATCCATCTCCACCTTTTCCTGGTTTTCCTTGATTTGTTGTTGTATAATTTCTCTCAGATTTTTATTTCCTTCCCCTTGAATTTTCTTCCACCCCTTGTGTTGCTCCTTGATTTCCTTAATGTGTTCATCTTGCATCCTTGATTTTGATTCATGCTCATATACTGTAGTTTACTTTTCATCCTGTCCCTTTCTTCTTTTAACCTCTTATTTTCCCTCATGAATTGTGTTATTTCATTTCAAGCAGATTCATTACTCTTAATTCTTTAACGTGTCTTTCTTGTTCAGCACTGCGTGTGCAGACGCTCTCCAACTTGCTGTGCATTACCTTAATCTCTTTCTCCTGTTTAAGGTCTGTTCCTGCAACTCTGAAATTATTGGCCATACCTTCTTAATTCCTGGACAGTCCTTTCAGCCATTTTCTCCACTCCTGCTATTCTTGTTTGGTTCAGTTTAGTACTTCCTTAATCTCGATCTTCATCAGAGAAGCCTTCAAATTCACCGACACCAGATATAAACAATGAACTATCCCTGTCCTTCATGTTGCAACCTTATGAAAACTTTATATTTCCACCATGTCTTGTACTCTTTTTTGACCGAAACCTGCGTTTTTTTCACGAATATCAGACATGACCACCATTCATGTATTCATTCACATAATCACAATAGACTGGTTTCTTTCTCGCTGCTGATTGAGTGATTATTTCCCCATGATCCACAAAGAGCTCCGTCTCTGTTGGTGACCTGTGTATGTGTGTGTGTGTGTGTGTATTTACCTAATTGTGATATACAAGAAATGAGCTACGCTCTTGGGGTCCTGTCTCTTTTTCTCAGTAAGTCAGATTTTGCTTTAAACTCGTTTAAGTTTTTAGACTGGACGATCTCTTTGTCCAGTCTGTTCCACAGGTCTATGCATCTATACGGAAAACTATATTTCTTGATGTTCTTCAAGCAGCATGGCTTCTTCAGTTTCAGTCCATGTCCTCTTGTTGCTCTCTTATCCCATAAAAACAGATCTTCTCTATCAGTTTTATCTACTCCCATCATGGTCTTGAACACTGCAGTCATATCACCCTTCTCTCTCCTTTTTTCTAAGGATGGCAAATCCAGCCTTTCTAGCCTCTCACTGTATGACAGATCTGCCAGACTGGGGACCATCTTGGTTGCTGTTCTTTGTATTCTCTAAATCTTGTTTATATCTTTCTTTTTGTGTGGGGACCACACTACTGCTGCATATTTTAACCTGGGGTGGATCATGGTCACTATCAGTTTTTTCATCATCTCTTCATTCATGTAATGAAATGCCACTCTTATGTTGGTCAAGAGTTTATATGTCTCTCTAACAATCTTGTTAATGTGTTTTTCAGGTGACAAAGTATCCTGGACCAGCACTCCTAAATCTTTCTCTTCTCTTGCTTTTGTGATTGGTTCATTACCCATCATATAATTCAGTGATGGTATCTTGGTGATATTACCCATTTCCAATATTTTAACATTTTTTGCGTTGAATTTCATTTCCCACATCCGGCTCCAGTCATGTATCCTATCCACATCCTCGTGCAGCATTTTACAGTCCCCTTCAACCTCTACCTTCCTCAAGATCTTTGCATCATCAGCAAACAGTCTTGCATAACTGTTCACTCCATCTACCATATCATTTACTTAAATCAGGATCATTACTGGCGCCAACACCGAGCCCTGTGGGACACCACTTGTTACTTCTCTCCATCCAGACGTCTTGTCCTTTAATACTGTCCTCATTTGTCTGTCTCTCAAAAAGTCTCTCATCCATTCCAGGAGGTTACCCTTCAGTCCTCCTATATGCTCTAATTTCCACATTAGTCTCTTATGGGGTACCTTGTCAAAGGCCTTCTCCAAATCTAAATACACACAACACATCAATCACTCTTGAGTAAAAGCTCAACATGTTGGAAACACATGACCTTCCACTTCTGAATCCAAATTGACTTTCAGTCAAAACATTCATCTCTTCCAGATATTTTATCCACCTATCTTTCAGAATCTTCTCGCACAATTTTGCAACCATGCTGGTTAGGGACACTGGTCCATAGTTCAGGGGTTCTTCCTTGTTTCCTCCCTTGTAAATTGGTACCACATTTGCTCTCTTCCATTCCCGAGGCACTTTCCCTTCCTCCAGCGAACACACAATTAAACTGAATCTTATCCGCCAGTTGCTCTTCATTCCTTCAGTACCCAATTTGAAATTCCGTCTGGTCCTGGGGTTTTCCTTACATCTTGAGTTTCCAGTAATTTGTACATTTCCTGCACTTCCACTTTTATATCTTTTATCACCACATTCCTAGTCACTTCCTCCCCCTCCACAAACTCCCCTTCATTAGTAAAAACCGATTGGAAACGTTTGTTCATTATTTCAGCTTGCATTGCCGCATCATTATAGACCTCTCCTTCTACTTTCAGTTTGGTGATTCCTTCCTTTTGTTTCAATTTGCCATTAACAAATCTATAAGACAATTTGGGTTCATCCTTACATTTGTCAATTATACCTTTTTCAAAGTTCCTTTCTTCCTCTCTACGAATTCTTGTATATTCATTTCTAGTACTTTTATATTTTTCCTTTGTTCTGTTATTACCTCTTTTTCTCCATTTGTTCCACGCCATGTCCCTCTCTTTTTTCGCTATCATACACCTTCTATTAAACCACTTCTTTTTCCTGTATTCTTTCCCACTTACTCTTGGAACATATTTTTCCACTCCTGAATTATAGAGGTCTAGAAAGATATCCCACTTCCTCTGAATCTCTCTTGTTTCTCTGAATTTTCTCCAATCTGCATTTTCAAAAAATTTTCTCAATTCTTTAAAGTTTGCTTTCCCAAAGTTGTATCTTCCTTGCCTATGGAGCTCGTCTTTTGGCACCACGTTCCCTATTATCATGTGGAACTGAATGACCGTGTGATCACTTTTTCCTATAGGACACAGATATTTCAAGGATTCAGTTACCTCAGGTTCTTTGGTTAGCAGTAAATCTAACCTTGCTGGTGTGTCATCACCTCGGAATCATGTCTTCTTTGACCCACTGTGTCATTCCATTATTCATCACAGTGTTTAACAATGTAGTGCCCCATGAATCTTCGTCACCTCCTGAGTCCTGTTCCTCCCAGTTCATCTCTTTACAATTAAAATCACCCATTAGAATTATATTGCTGCTTTTCTCAATCACTTTCTGTAGATAACTAACCATGTCTGACAACATCTCCTGGTATTCATCATCAATCCATGCTCTTGTCTTAGGTGGAACATATACTACTGCTATATCTCTCTTACAGTTCTCTCCAGTTTCTAATTTCATGTTTATCACTTCAGCCCTACACTCTCCCATTCCCACAGAATCTACACTTAAATTGTTCTTCACTGCTATCATTACTCCTCCTCCCATTTTATCTTTTCTGTCTCTTCTCCACAATTTATATTTGCCATCTCCCATATGGATACCAATATTCTCCCTTAACTTGGTCTCTACAAAGCACATAACATCAGGTTCATGTACCTTCAAGAAATCATTGATTTCTAACATTGCCGATATTAATCCATCAACATTAGTGTACGGCACTTTCAAACTTTTTTCATTATTACTTATACCATCTTTTCTCCTCCTCTCCATTGGTACCACTTCCTCAATTTCTGGTCCATAACTCTCCAATAAAACAGTCTTCTCCTTCTCCATTCTCTGTTCGTTTTTCGCCTTTGCTTCCTTTACTAACTTCTTTATTTTATCTCTTTCTTCCTCATTTGCATCTCTCTTTAACCAGACATTTTCGAACCCCACTTTGTCTGTCAATTTCCATGTCCTATTCATGATTTCATTTACTATTGCTTGGGACTTAAACTTCACCTTCATTGGTCTCGCTCCTCCTTCCTTTTACTTACCTAACCTAAACACTTCTTCAGTCTTTTCTTGGGCTTCATTCTTACCCTCCATGACTATTGATAATATTTCTTTAACTTTACTCAATTCTTCTCTTTCTGTTTTAGATCTTATCGTGATACGCTTTTCTTTTACCCCTAAAATAATTACACATTTTTTCTTATCTGCTACATCTCTGACTAAAGATTCTCTACTTTTCAGTACCCTAACCACTTCCTTCTCCACCTTTTCCTTGCTTTGTTGTTCTATAATCTCTTTCAAATTTACATTCCCTTCCTCCTGAATTTTCTTCCACCCCTTTTGTTGCTCCTTGATTTCTTTAATATGTTCATCTTGCATCCTTGATTTTGAATCATACTCATCTAATTTACTTTTCAATCTGTGTCTTTCTTCTTCCAACCTCTTGTTTTCCCTCTTGAGCTGTTCTGTTTCATTTGTGGCAGATTCATTACTCACTTTTAATTCCGTGACTTCTCTTTCTTGTTCCGCACTGCGTGTGTAAACTTTTTCCAGCTTGTTCTATAAGACTTTGATCTCTCTCTCCTGTTGTAAGGTCCGGTTCTGAAGCTGTCTATTTACTACCCATACCTTCTTCAATTCCTGGACATTCCTGTCTGCCGTTTTTTCTACTTCTGCTACTCTTGTTTGATTCAGTTTGGTACTTCCATATCTCACATCTTTGTCGGAGAAGCCCACAAATTCTCTTTCGCCAGATGTAAACAAACCGCCGTCGCTTTCCGCCATGATACAACCATATGGAAACTTTTCTATTGTACTGTATTGTGTCCTCTTTATCCCGAAACCCACGTTTTTTACAAAACTAATATCCGACGGGACCATTACTCACGCACTCATTTACATAATCACAATAGGCTGGTTTCCTTTCGCTGCCGATTCAGTGATTATTTCCCTGCGATCCAGGAAGACATCTGTCTGTCGGCGACCTGTGTGTGTGTGTGTGTGTGTTCTTACCTAATTGTATGTTTACAGGAATGGGTCAAGCTCGTACTGTCCCGCGTCTTAAACCATTTTCATCATACCTCTTAAATTTATGAATTATTTTGGCACACAGTATTTCATTCGGTAGTGCATTCCATTGATCAGTTGCCCTGTTTGGGAAACTAAATTTCCTTACATCTTTATCACCTCTCTTTTTATGTAGTTTTTTGCAATGTCCACTTGCTGATGCTTCCACATAGGTTATATATTAATTTATGTCTGTTTTCTCCTTCCCTGATATGCATTTATATAGCATAATCATGTCTCCTCTTTTCCTTCTCTCCTGTAGTGTTGTCAGATTCAGTTTTTCTAGTCTTTCTTCGTAGCTTAGATCCCTTAAGCTTGGTACCCATCTTGTAGTGGCTCTTTGAACTTTTTCAGTTTTATCTATGTGTTTCTTGATATGAGGATCCCATACTACTGATGCATACTCCAGGGTTGGTCTGATAAAGGATGTTGTTATCTTTCTCAGCATGTCTTTATTTATGTATGTGAATGTCATTCTCATATTTGCAAGCAGTGTATACATGTTCTGTACTTCTCATTTACGTGATCAGCCAGAGATATTCTGTTATTGATAATCACACCTTCTCTCTTTCTGATATGTGTAGGGTTTTACTTCCTAATTTATACAGTAATCCCAATCTGGTATTTTCCCACTTTTACCAAACTTGATTACATGACACTTGTCTGCATTGAATTCCATTTGCCATTTATTACTCCATTCATGAAGTTTATTTGATTCTTCTTTTAGTTCTTTACAAGAGTCTGTGTTAGTAATTCTCCTTTGTATTTTTGCATCATCCACAAACATATTTAAGTAGATTTCCTTTCCAGTATTACTAGCTGTGTCATTTATATACACTAAAAACACAATTGGTACCAACACTGAGCCGTGTGGAACTCTGCTAGTCACTTCGCTCGATGATGAGTAGTTTCCTCTTAGTACTGTTCTCATTTCCCTTTTCCTGAGAAAATCTTCCATCCAACAGTACAGTTTGCCTCAGATTCCTCCTTGATGGTACAGTTTCCATAAGAGTCTTTGGTGCGGTACTCTGTCAAATGCTTTCTTGAAATCTACATAGATACTGTCCACCCATCCTTCTCTTTTCTGTAGTGTTTCTGCAACTCTGTCATAGTAGCTTAATGGACTAGTAACACACGATTTTCCCTTTCTGAAACCAAATTGCCTTTCTGTTATCATTTTGTGTTCTTCTAGATGGTTTACCCAAACTTTTCTTATCAGCTTTTCTAGTATCTTACTTACAACACTGGTTAATGATACTGGTTGGTAGTTGAGTGGATTTTGTCTGTTCCCTTTCTTGTATAAGGGGACAGTGTGTGCTTTCTTCCAAATATCAGGTAGTTTACCTTTACCCAAGGATTCCTTAAATATTATATATAATGGTCTACTTAACTCCTTTGCACAATCATGTAGCACCCAACATGAAATTTCGTCAGGACCATTTGCTTTTTCTTTGTCTAATTTACTTAACTCCTCCTGTATTTCTTTTTCTGATACTTGTATATTAGGTAATATATTTGGGCATGCATATTCCGTATCATCCCACTCCAAATTATTTTCTTCTGTAAAAACTGATTGGAAATTCTTATTTAGTGCTTCACAAATATCTTTCTCGTGTATAGAGTATCCGTGCATCCGTAATGGATTGTATTTTGTCTTTTACTTTGGTTTTGCTTCGGTTGTAGCTGTAAAATAGCTTCAATTGGTTACTACTATTTTTAATGAAGTCTTCCTCAAACTGTTTTTGGGCTTCTCTCCTCATTCTTGTGTATTCGTTTCTTGCCTGTTTATAGTTGTTATGTGCCCTCTCACTATTGTGTCTTCTGTATCTACTCCACAACAAGTCTCTTTTTTCTTTTGATTTTTTACATTCTTTATTAATCCGACGAGCCCCACAGACATACGATGCACGTCACTACTTTTTTCCGCGGAATGTGGGAAGTTTGAGGGGAAGAGCGGGGGAAGTTGTTGAGGCATTCAGTAGGAGGTGGGTGGATATGGCTTGTTTGCAGGAAGTCCGGTACAGGGGTGGATCAGCCAGAAAGATTGCTGGGAAGGATTGCTACTATAAGCTGTTTTGGCAGGGGGGAACTGACGGATATCGGGGTGTGGGTGTGTTGGTTGCGGAGAAATGGGTGGAGTATGTCATGAATGTCATGAGAGTAAGTGATAGGATAATAGTAGTGAAAATTTTGATCGGACGGGTGATGGTTTCAGTTATATCAGCATATGATCCGCAGGTAGGATTGGATGACGCAGAGAAGGATAGATTTTGGGATGATTTAATACGTGTAGTAAGTGGTATGGGTGACGATGAGGTAGTGGTTCTGGGAGGGGATTTAAATGGTCATGTTGGTGAAGCAGCTCAAGGTTATGAAGGAGTCCATGGAGGATGTGCATATGGTGTGAGGAATGCGGAAGGGGAAAGAATACTCGAGTTTGGGGAGGCTATGGACATGATTGTGTGCAACACACATTTTAGAAAAAGAGTGAGTAGATTGATTACGTACGAGTCCGGGGGAAATAGTAGCCAGATAGATTATTTTCTGGTAAGGAGGGTTGATAGGAGATTAGTGAGGGATGTTAAAGTTATAGGAAGCGAGGAGTGTGT